>OX235277.1:14250007-14490111 GCA_944472155.2 Trichobilharzia szidati
GCTTGACATAAAGCTGGTCATTAGATATGAACTGAATGTGTTTTGCTCAACGAAGCAGTAGTCACTCAATATCAGTTTCTGTTAATCGTAGCAGATCTGTTTGTTGAGAAATTAAGTGAGTCGTACGCACCTATGATATACATATAAATTGTGCCATTACAACGATCTTATTTCATTGACAAAATCTACTTCACTGAAATCTCGATAGGTGCCTTCAAATTATAGACCGTAGACTTGCTTCGAATTGTGTCCAAAGAATTGATTATTCGCTAACCATTTTGATGTGAAAGGTTGTTCAAAATTTATATGTGAATTACAAAATGACTGGGGAAGATCAGTTTCTCTCTTTTAAAGGAATTTTATTCTTCTCTGAATGTTCGACCTCCAGGTGATTTCTTTTTGTCAAACAACGTGTACTGGCAAAACCCTTATGATAAATGTCGTCACAATATCATTCACCGTCATCGCCATTTAGCCATATATATGTGTGAGCACAAATATCAAGTATTCAACACTTGCTATTGTTTTGTGTACTACATTTATAGCAAATGCCAGTTTTTTACCTATTAAAATTATGCAAACACTAATACGAAGTCTAATACAAACTAAAACACAAACAGTTGCGATTCAAATTTATATGCATCAAATTGTCATTTATGGAATGCAGTAAAAATCATGAGAAGTTTGGAAAAGTTGTTGATAACAGTAGATGGAAAATGGCATCTAGGAATGAGTAGAAATAAACCTAACAAATAAACGCATAAGCTGAGTATGAGGATAAGTAGTACATATAAAAGCAATGTACCTGAAATTAACAGATTGTTCAGTATTACAAGTGAGATATATTTATATGTATATATATCAAAGCAATGAATATGAAGGAGGTTATATATTACATGATTTTATATAATGCCTATTTCCCGTCTCAGATTCATTCAACGTTCTTCAGAATGTACTTTCATCCTTTCAAATGATATGCAGTATGAAAACTGAAGCAGAGAATATGCCAGAAGGATTCCTCACCACTTTCATAAATAACACGAAAGCATTTTTGGAGTATTAACAGCGCTCTTAACTGTGTGCAGAGTTAACGATCACTAAACAAATATAGTCTTGTACTTAATTGTCCAAATGTTGAAGGCCAAAGCAGTCTCCTTATAAATGGTAATTGATATCACTAATTTAATAAAAGAGAAACCACTGCGTTTAATAATTAAATCTTCCCGTCACTGAGCATGTCTCGTTGTATTCGATTTGAAAGTTCATTTCCCCTTCTTTTTATCTGATAGTCCACTGCAGATCCGTTCTTAAAGGCATACACAAATACCACCATTTGATTAGAGGATTTTATCTGCAATGTCGCTCTCAAATTTAAAGCATGAAGTGGAACCTGACACCGTAGTTCACTCTACTTCACCTCTTCATTTTGTCTTTCAGTATTTCACTTTGCTCAGACGTTATCTGACTGAAAAGATAACGGTGATTTTGCTGGTCCAGCCTATCATAAATCTTAAGTGTAAAGAATTTCTTACCAAACTAGGCACTTTACACTGAGCGTATTATTCAGATTTGTATGACGGAAAACCTTTGCATAAATACAGAAGCCATATACGTTTGTGGGCCAAACTTTCCTATCAGTCTTTACAGATGAGTTTTTCACGCGGAGTACATTTTGAAGTTGCACTCATGTAACTGAAATTGATCAGAAATTTGCATTGTTCCAGTCAACAAATTCATTAGTGCTGTCAGAAAAGGAATGTAGACCGTTGTCTTCACAAAGATTTTTGCAAAAATTATCATACTATTTAAGCTGGTGTTCTCTGGGTATTAAGACTGGAATCAATCAAGTTTATGGATATCTTACAATCATTTGCGGCACTCTTCACCTAAGTTCACACTAACTTTATTATGTTCCGTTCAATAAAACAAATCCAAACTCACTCAATCTTCCTAAAGTGAAAATGCGAAAATCTCTCAACAAAATCATTGGATTATATTCAGAAATAATCATTCACTGTAAGAAAGTCTTCTGGTTTTAAATAATGCTGAAGCTGATCGAGTCTTGAACTCCTGCGAAGAAAATTTATTGAAATAATAAGACATTTTGATCAGGTTATAAGCTCAAAATTTAAAAGCGCAAGGCTAATATTAATCGAATCTTTAAAGGAAACATTCCAGAAAACAAGTCTTCTATATTTAAATGTGAAAATATAAGACACTCAGCCTGCGTAAAATTATCAGATCTGAAAGTGACAGGATTACCCAATATTTGTACATATTTTTGCTTCTCGCAATACCTTTTAGCCTAATATATATTTCTATTACACAAATAAGCAGTTTGCACTAAGTAAACTAACTGTTCTAAACATCGCTATTATTAATTCAATGCAAAATTCACTTACGGCCTTGCTCTTCTGTACAATTGGTCAACAAGAGTAAATTGGGGAGTCTTCACACACACAGAAACCTGTAAAATAAATAGGTAGTTCAAAAATGCTTTGCTTTATACACTACGCCCACTTAGCTTCGTGTTATCTATTGTACTATGAAATACAACAGACATTTCCGTTTAGTGTGAGAAAAACCGTTCTGAACATTCCAAAAATTGCTCTTCTGTAGATTATGTAGTATTTGTCAATAACGCTTTTTTAAACCTGACCCGTCAGATATGTCACGTTATCATGCATAAATTAGTTTATATTAAAATAACCATGAAAAGATAACCTACGATGAAATTTCTTAGTAAGGAGTGAAAAGCGGACTAAAGCAAATTTGTGAACGTTTTCAGGGAATTTAACTCGATGTGGACGTTAAATCAGAACCTGTTAACATATTTGAATTTTGATCTTGACTGAGGATTTGCAGCTTTCATTTAAGTCTGACCACCAAACTACATATACATATACATATAATTAGGTTGCTTCTCTCTCAAAAGTTATAAAGTATTATAGAGTTAAATCTACTCATCAGCTTTATATATCGAGATACATGTGAACCGTGATAACAGACTTTCATTGCAACGAATAGACTGTGCGGACAAAACAGAGACTGATTTGACATTGATTTGTTGTAATAGGACAAAACAAATTTCACTATGCAGTGGTAGGATAAACATAATCGCAGGTATCAGTTGTCATGGTTTCATGTAACACATTCATCAATACTTTATCAACTTATACTCATGTGCAAATGAGTGTAAGCTGTATATACACACACTATTTTCACATTTAAAGAAATATAAAGTTTCCTAATGCGAATTTCAAATGTCTGCATTCAATAAATAACCTCAAAAAAAAACCCAATCATTAAACTTACCTTCACCTTCGCGCACATCATTAGACTTTGTAATCGAATTCAAAAGTATTATCAAAATATTCTGCTTTGCTGAAATTCTTTTCCAAATTCAGTTAATGAATAAACTTGGTTTAAAGTGTGTCAACTTCCTCAGATTGACATCTATTTCAAACATTAAAGTATATGACTGATGAGTGTTAAGATATGATATCAAATATTGTTTGATCTTAACTCAACTCTAAAATATGGAAATGTTATACCTTAAGACATTATTTTAAATAAAGCCAATACAACTTCAATTCACAACAACAAAGTGTCCCTTCAGGTGTAGAAAGTACAGTTGCCTCAAACAAAATGTGAAAAAAGAATATTAATTTCCTGGCTAAGCGATTAAACTAGGTGTCAGGCAAGATATAATTCATAACTGCTTGAAAATGCTACTTTGGATTTAATTTTCACGAGAATGCATTTTCCTGAAAGCGTTGGCTCAAAAATATTAAAATTTGTTGAATTATTTCATTTTCAATTTCAAGTTTGAATTGAGAACCCCTCAAAGCATCAAGATGAAAGACATGAAATCAAATGAACGTGTATAAATAAAATAGAATCTTGTAAATCCTACATCGAAGATTTTGTAAAGTTTGATATTATGCAAGTTGCTTCCCAGAATAGTGAATAAGAATAAACACAGTTTATACTTACGCCCTAACGTCACTGCAAATATCGGCCATTGGCTCTACGTTAACCACTGTTCATTGATTCATGTAAAATAAATTTAAAGAATGAGAAATAGTCCAGCGAAACGATTCATATTGAGATTATCAAACGTAACATTTTTCGCAATACAGTTAGAAGAACATTAAAGGTTCAGACCAGCTTGTCCAATTTACTAGCAAATCTTGTGAAAAAGAAATGGAGAGAGTAGAAAAGCTAACCTGGAACAATTCCCATAACCACCTAAATTAGAGTACACAGTGGGCAGAAATAAATTCTACAATGCAATCCGAGGGAGAAACGAAAGCCTTCTGGAAGCTTGTCAGTCAGTAAACGCGGGATGTCCACACTATATTTGGCGGTGACGAGTATGCTCAAATTATTAAACAAATGAAAAGATGTTATACAGAAGTGTTAGAAATCAGTGACAGCAGATTGAATGGAATCAAAGTCTAGGAATTGTAGACCAGAGAGTCAGTAATCCACGATGGTCACCCAGACGATAAAAACGAGCGTATTGAGGGAGTGGCTATCATGATGTCGCAAAATTAATGGGATGTTCTGACGCAACGAGGATCAAATTCACCAGTACTTTGATAACAAGATTCAACAATGAAGGGAGAAAAGTTACAATTGGACAAAGAGACACGTCAACGAACAACACAGGTCAGAAGAAGAAAAAAGGAGTAATGGGTGATATTAATGAAAGGCGGATAAGGGGCAAAATCTGAAGTAAAACAATTAATCATGGATTAAGAAGCGCTTCGCTGGTGAAATGAATGACTTCGGAGACTTCCTTGAGGTATTCCGAGTCTGTACTAATTTGATGATTAGTGTCAAAAGACATGAGTTCTGCCAGATGAACATAGAAAACATCAGATGGCTTCATCTCGATTTAACCGCTTCCAAGTGGACAAATCACTTAAGTTCACCTTGAGATAACAGCGAACACCACAAGCCACCACTCCAGACGTCGTGATGGAGATGAAAAGAAGCACCTGCTGATCAGAAGAATGACTACCTACTCAAAGTATCAAAGAAGAACAACTTGAAACTATAAAAGAAATACCACAAAACGTAGCTTCTCTTCACTTCAAACAAATATTAGAACGTGTCATCCCGAAGTGATTAAAATATCTCTGGATGAAGGATTTCATCAGGAACAAGGTCAACCCCCTGAGTTATAATTCTGAAAACATTTACAGAATTCACTCAGCAGCCATATAATGATATTACATACTCAAAAGTTCACAACGTTAAGCTCAGTGAAGCGTTCTAAGTGAAGACAAGAGCAAGGAAAGGCTTATTACTATCACCGATTATATTCTTAACTGTATTAGAATGGATTGTGAGATAGCACAAAGAGAGTGAAAAGACAGGCATTCACTAGACTGACGAAAAGACACTGGACGATGAATGTTTCAAGGATGACACATATGATCTTGAACAAACTCAAACATTTATTTGATAAAACCAGCAGGTTATCAGTAAAAGCAGGAGTCTTAAAGTGAACTGTGGGCAGACAGAGGCAACGAAGACGCCTAACCAACAACAATGAACATAAGTTTTCACCTACGAAAGATAGCTAAAACAAGTTGTTTCTTCACTTATCCTTGCAACGTAAAATCAACTTAAACAAATCAACAGGCGTGGATGAGGATGTCAAAGTGAGGATTAGAAATGCAAGGTAGACGTCCGTCATTCTGCAATTTGTAGGTCGATAAACAGCACCTAGCTTAAACGACTAAATCTGTGTATTGTTAACAAGGAACCTTTAAAGTCACAGACATGGAAGGTAGGCATCTTCAAATGTACCTGTATACTGGAAACGTTTGATTTCCACAGAGGCATACCTACACATATTTCCTACTTCGTAAAATCGTTTTCAAGAACAAGTGAGACTTTAAACTTACTTAGGTCTTTATCTGCAAACATTTTCGTTTTGTTACAAAGTAAGTATAACTTGCTGATATATCTCAAGTAAATTGAACAACGTGAATGATATTATCACATCAGCCAACACAATGAGATCATGACAGGATATTTTAGTTTCCTCTCCTTGAAAGTTTTGCAGTTCCTGCATAAAGTGATCCTTAATAGCCGGTCAGTTGAGCAGATTGATGTCAAGAATGCGTGTGTAAATAATTCCTTGACAACCAATTTTTACTGGAAGAAAAACTTCCATGCAATACGATTCCTGAACACTCGCCAACATGCAAACGCACCTAACCAATATGACTTTTACCAGTATCACCTGAATTATATCACATTTTCCAAATCATTAGGACGATTTAACTACTCAACATTGGTTTTCTTCTGAAATAACTCACTACCTGCATATCAGTGATATAATAACGATTGAACAAGGTTAACCCGCTATCCGACAATTGTCAGTTCACTGAATTCGATTCTATAAACTGATGTCCTCGTGAGTTGTTTACTTCATTAGCATCCTAGTGAAGTTATTCGTACAAGGACATTCAACTGAGTTGATCATTTCAGACTATACAAAGAATATTTATCAAACACATAGTGCTACCTAAAATCTTCTTCATGAATGGATGTAAATATTACTTACCTTTCACTATTATTGTAAATATTCCTGGTTAGATACACAGTGACTGTTGTTTTTACTAATATGTGCATATTAAATTCAAAGAAGGAATAGTAATTCATGGCAGGCAACTATTTCACTTTAGAGCTAGAGGTGAATAAGGAATATGAACAGATTTTACAGTCATGATAACTAGAAGCATTTTGGCTTTGATATTAAGTGCATTCATCAAATAGATGTGACCTTCACTGCCATACTCATACAACTTCGATATTTATGGATTTCAGAGTCTGTTTTCATGAACTTCCTACCCAACGGTCACATTCACTTTAAACTAGTTGCGTAAACACAAAAATCTCAAATGTGTCTTGTTGAATTTAATACTTTGATTCTGAAGGATGTTCAGTTTAGAAATTGATACCACTGTCATCACTTTAGGAGGTATAAGGCTATGAGAAATAATTATAGTGATATAGTACTGATTATAAAAATAATTAGAGGAATTCGGAATATTCAAGTCTTGCATACATATCTCGTGATTTTATCAGCTACCACTCGTCAAACGTATATTGCAGTTCCTTTTTCATCAAACATTTACCATCCTTGGCTGTGACACTAAATTCAAACTATACACTGAACGCAAGTAATTTTTTGTAGAAATAAGCGGATTCCTCGAAATTACGTTCAACTCGAGAATGGAATTGAAACATGCGATAGTTCAATACATATTTATGATACGATTTCTATGAGAATTCCAATGTCTTGATCACGTAACTGACATATATTCTGTGAGAAGGGAAGGCCGAAAATTCATATCAGAGGAAATCATCCTGAAACTCCTACTGCTACGAAGCATGATCTAAAAGTGAGTGATGGAAAAATGTAATCAAGCAGTCAGTGAGGGATGTAGAAACAACTGTTTCCTTTCAACATCGAATCTAAGGAACTCGATCAATGAAACTTACATCGATCTATATAGCAAGAGAAAGAAAAGCTGGAATCTATAGAATTTCTAAACTACAGCTAAAATTATTCTCATCCAACGTAGTGTTTAACTGCATCTTCCATAAAAGAAGGTGAGTGACAAAAAGATTTCCCTCATAAATGTGTTAACATCATGTCTTCTTCAGCTAACAGTTCAAGTTGTATTCAAATATGTGCAACACTTAACACCCACATTAAGTCAACACCTGTAAAGTTAGATTGCTCAGAAACCAAGAACTGCGAAAAATACGACTGAAAATCGAATATGGTTATAATTCGGATGTTGTTTCTAAGGTTTTCAGCCAGTCACGACATGCGCTATCTCATAATATTCTGTCAAATGTAGATATTAAATTAATTTATTGATATTCAGTAGAGTGTCTTTGTCTGAAGAAACAGTTATTGGAAGTATATCGAATCTTCAGCAATAGATCTTCCTTAGTCATCAAATATCTAAGAAAATGAGATGCTTCTTAATACAACTGGAAGTTTTTACTGGTATTCTAGACAAGTTAGATATTATCAGAAATAAACACTTTGTTTCTTCCAGGTCTTCACCTTTGTAACACAAGTAGGAAGCGTTGATTCCTACTTAAGGGATCTAAGGTTTATTTTCACTTGTTTTATTTTCTGGTGAACGACATGATCATAACTATCACTGATTCCATTTTGTTTGATAAACTGAATGTGCACACACATTCAAAATAACCTAAACATATTAACGATTTTACATCTAAGGAAATGTATTCACCGGCAGAAATAGACTCTTTTCTGAATCCTGATGATGTCGCTTACTAATTATCTTAGTGTTTGATTTACCGAAATCCTCTGGCTCATTAGTCAACATGTTCCAATTTATTAATTTTCATGAATTACAATTTCAATGAAACTTACAAAAACCTGATATATACAAGGAGAATAAGAGTTGCAGAAATCAATGAGAAAAAAGTGAAATACTGCAAGAATCAAGACAGGTCATCTGGTTCATTTAAGTTCCTTAATTTCTAATTCCATCACTGATATTTATGCGGGATCAAATAATATAACGTTACACTGACTTCACACTATCACAGATGGAAGACAGAAGGAACTCACCTGCATTAGCCGTTTTGAAAATAAATGCAATGTTCAGTAAAAACAAAAGACAACGAATGCGCATTTCTGTGTAGTTCTTCACTCAACATTCGAGGATATAAACTGACTTATATACTACAATATCCGAAACCTAGATAAATGAGTTGCTATTTTCTAACGGTGAAACCATATCTTAAGTTAAAATAGTAATCCGTGAATGCAGACAGCCACAAAACTACGCTTGCATGTATAATACAAACTAGACTGTGGCTTGACTGATGATGTAAAAAGGCTGTAAAAGGCTGTTTGTCTGGGCGCTAAATGTGCTTGTTTTTTGAAGAAATCAAAAATAATCAACAGTCGATAAAAGATTTAGCGAAGTTGAATGATAAATGAATTACAGCTGTTGGGCATTAATCTTGTGAATGACTTTGATAATAAATATGTCCCGTAATGCTTATGTTGACAGAATTCTTATCACTTTAAATATACTAAGTGCAAAATTCACCTTTACTGGTGAGCAAACCATGATAACCGGAGAATGACTGTAAAAAATCTGGTATTTCCTTTGTCAAATTTCGGTCAAACATGTTTGAAATTCCACTAAAAATCAAATAAAAGTGGTGCGTTGAAACATTTGTTAGTGCTTCGATGAACGTTGAGCTGCCGACTGATTATTTCAACTATAAACTACATACAGCGATGCCGAAGTTTCAGAATAAACTGAATAACGATGTTTTCTTGACTTATTTGCATTGATTAAATACACTAATATTGGAACTTAACACATTTGCTTGATTCATCCTTACTTCGAGAGAATCAGGTAGCCAGCTTATTCCCCACAAAATTAAACTAGCTGACTGAAACCATATTTGTAAGATAACAAAACCGAGAGGTGAAAGTTTCAAACTTATTGACCTGGTGTTCATGACACTTTTCAACATTTTATTTATTCCAGTGAATCTATCGAACATCACAATTTCATAAGTGAGTACATATGCACACCTGGTTACTATTCATTGTTATTTACCCATTGTTATCTAAAATCTGAATATATTCATGAGTTGTTGAAACTTGTCTTTTATTCATCTAGTCATTGTTTTAAATCTTACAAATATTCCTCTAAATGTTCCTTATGATGGAAATTCTTAATGGTTGAATTGTATGTGATTATTATGTTATTATTATTGTTTCCTTTAATTCCCAGAGTAACATAGGGCTTCAGCCGTGCGTCTCCATTGCGTTCGGTTCTCTGCTGGCGTTTTTACATGGCTCCACGTCTGTCCACACGCTTACATCTCCTCTTCACATGACCTCCTCCAAGTCATCCTTGCACTGACGACCAACTCCCTGCTTCCCTTTCGGGTTCCACTCAAGCAATGGCTTGTCCAGTGATGCCACTTGATGGTTTACTCAGAGTATGGCCAATCCATCTCCATTTCTCCCTGCCTATTTGTTTCACAATCGGTTCCTGGTTGGTTCGCTCCCAGAAATCTCGGTTGTTGATCGTTTCTGGCCGACCATCTGATCTTGAGTATTGAGCGAAGACAACTGTTAGTGGAGGTCTGTAGTTTGTTTGAGGTGCTATTTATGATGCGCCAAGTCTCTGATCCGTTTAGCAAGTAGCACTGACTTCACATTAGAGTTGAAAATACAGATCTTACTTTTGATGCTGAGTGCTTCTGACCTCCACACAGACTGGAGAATAGTGAAAGCTTGTCTTGCTTTCCCGATTGTTGCTTTGGTATCCTCATCAGTTCCGCCTGTAGTTGAACCGATGCTTCCCAGGTAGATAAAGGAGGTTGTTTGTTTCAGGTTCCTTCTATTTATGCTGATTGTTGTTGTTGCTGCTGGTGGTGTTGCCCAAGAACCTTCATCACCTTTGTTTACTCTGTGTTCACCTGAAGTCTTATCTTTGATGCTTCTTCTGCCAACTTGTTTCTTTTCGCTTGCATATCTACCAGTTTGTTGGAAATCAGATATATATCATCGTCAAAGTCCAGA
The DNA here is from genome assembly GCA_944472155.2 of Trichobilharzia szidati. Taxonomy (NCBI): domain Eukaryota; kingdom Metazoa; phylum Platyhelminthes; class Trematoda; order Strigeidida; family Schistosomatidae; genus Trichobilharzia; species Trichobilharzia szidati. The sequence continues at coordinate 14,260,632 of OX235277.1, forward strand.
TCCTCAAAGATTTTATGATGAGTCCATTTTATGCCTGTTTCCTCATTGCTCACTGTCTGTCTTATTATCCAATCTACTGCAATCAGGAAAATCATTGGCGATAGTGGGCAGCGTTGTTTTACTCCTGAGCACAGGAGTAAAACAAGGCTGCCTATTTGATAGAACCTGCTCAATTCACTTTTCAGTAATCCTTGTTAGGAAATCCTCATACTTCCTGGGAATTATCAAATAGAACTCATCAAAATTTGATGAATTTAACTATGATTTTCAGGATAACGGCTATCAAGGAACTCTACCCTAAGTTCCTATTGTCTCCAAGGTCTCTCGAATCGACAACTATGCTGAGTACAATATCGACTTTAACTTCAAAACACATGGGATGACAAGACATTTTATTATTTAGCAGTTAAAATCAATGCTATTTACAAAGTCTATAAACAAATGTTTTACAAGGAATGTACTGCACGTTTATTCATATTCTTTCGCTCTTCTTCGCGCCTTCGAGTTGCCCGCCAATGACGACGAAGACCAATGTTCAAACGTTCAATGTTCACAGTCATTGACAACGGTTACATCTTTAATTGCACGAAGCTTTACTACACAACTACTTCTGAGATATTTCCAAATAAGAACAATCAATCTAGTAAAAATATATACTTTAAAATGACAAAAAATCAGACTTACTGTACTTTTTCCGTAACAGACCATTTACAGCACATAAGGCCAATATACTAAACGCCTCAATCTACATTTGGTAAACGTTATTCGAAGACGGACTTCGTTCCAGAAACCTGATCGAAAGTTCACCTGGCAATTGAATTTGTATGAGATGTGTACAAATGAGAGACCAACGAAAATTAACTGGAAGATAATGAAATGAGGAATGAGGGGAAGAACATCTGAGACTACTTTGACAATTTTAGGTGTAGGATGAAATTATCATTAAACCATTTTCCTTAAAAAAAGCGGTATTATAGCATTTTATAGATGGCTATCGTGTCACGATACTCCAGTGCGGACGCTCACAGTTGTGTAGACAGATAATCTCGAAAACAGTCTTCATGTCAATTTTATAAATTACATCCATGCTATGTTTTAGCTGAAGCCGTTTTCAACAATGTGCTACCTGTGTTTATCAACGTTTCACATTCTTATATCATACCTATATGTGTATATCCTTAGACATTATTTTCAATTTTATAACCAACCTGATATGATAATATAAAGACATGATGTTGTATGCCCCTGAATGTCCACCAGCCTCAGTTTGTACACCAAACAGCTGAATTTTAATTGTGATAAACTCATCTGTTCCACAATGTACAGACTTTTCACACATGTTATTCATCTTCGAGCAATTAACTCGCAAGCTAATAGACAAAAATGTAAAGGCAATCAGTAGCAAGTGAATACTGGTTTGTGTATGATTCAACAGTCATACTTGTCTTGAAAGTAATCACTTAGATATGCAGAAATTATCTTAAAGCTCTAGAAGTCGTGATTTACAGATGGTTTGAGCTGAATTAAACAAGTAATATGGATATGAAATAAACCACCATGATGGTCACTTGACTGGAAAATATCACAGCTTCTATCAACACTGAACTACACGCTTTAACAAGTCACTCCCCATATTTACCCATAATCTTGATTGAGCACTCGTATTTTTAAAATTAAAATCAGCTGACAGTGAAAGTGAACTTGTTACATTGGATGGATCTTCAGTCAACCATGTGATTATTAGCTGTACATCTTAAAATGACAGCATGATTTGTAATGAACTGAACTGCATTTCTAATATCTGGAGTTCGTCTACAGCAGTTCATGTAAGTTTTACTGATATAGCCAGGTACTTCATTCTATATTTCTACATCGTCGGTGGCACAGTGGTTGGAACTCTCGCCGACCATGCACATGGTCCGGAGTTCGAACCCCTGCCGACGCACTCCCGATATCTATGGTCGGCCTGCAAATATTGGGCTACCGATATTCATGCTGAAAATTCCATCCTTGTACTGAAAATATGGCGTGGCATCAAGCTGTAATCAAAAATTAAAAAAAATTAAAAAAAATTAAAAATAATCAAGGCTTGTATAACTTTTGAATAATCTCCGAACAAATAAGCAACTCAAGTTTACCACAATGTATTAGTTATTACACACAGCTAACCAAATGAAGTCGGCATACAAAGCATATATGCTGTAACAATCTGTGAGATGGACTCAGTGATATGCCTTGTGTTCACTGTCCATGCGACGACTGAATGAAGTATCGTCAACCTTAATAGTATTAGAAAATGACAATTATCTTTGAAAACCTCTTATTGAAAAAAAATTGTACTGAATTCAACATTTTGTCCATGGATGCACATACGTGTTGTCCGAGGTTGTCTATATCAACTTGTCGAAATCTCAATAAATAAAAATGACATTTGGATATTCTCATCATACATAACATATATCACATCTATTAATCGAATCTTTGTATTTCCAAATGATTACCATCATAAAAGTGTTCATTTCATTTCTGGCTGATTAACAACTATTCATCTCGATGCTAATTTATGAAAACTTGTGTATTACGTGTGTGTTGTTGGCATGTTTCAGCATACTCTGAATTCGTATGGCATTTTCTTTTCATTTGGAGATCGCTGATTTATTCACACAGATGAAACTTTACCGCCACTGGCCTCTGCATTAGATATGAATCCAAGATCACCTCATATCTGTATTTTTGAATGCAAAGTTTAAGTCCAAGTAATTTGTTATTAATAGTGTTTTTGCTGTTATCGTGTGACATGTATTGACGTCATCTTCTTACTGAGCCTTCTATTCACTCTTTTCAACTTTCATGTTACATATTTTGATACTTGTCTCTATGCTCTTTCATTAACACCCAATTATTTTCACAAATCTTCTGTGTAACGCAACATTTAGTTTGAAGGTAGTATTATTCACCCACTTATTTCCTGTCTGATTGATTATCAAATATTGATTTTCAGGGATTTGGTTGGATATTCATTTTATCATGAGTTGACGTGCGTTGAGAAACCATTACGAAAACCTGGTTTTTAAAGATAGGTAAGAGATCAGTAAATCGATATAAGAATAAAACTTGCGCACTGTGGTAGAGTGTTATTCCATTATGGGTAACGCTGTATAACACTGACACTTTATCAAAAGAAAATTTCCATTAAGGGAGATCAGTTTATCCCCTAAGACACTAGACAGCGGCTACTTTATACATATATATTTAAATATATTCATACATGCGGAAATGGCAAACGTTGGGATTCATTAGCTATTGGATTTAGTCTCTGATTGTCTTAGATGTCGCTTTGTAGGTGGAAGGTACTCGGTCCAAAACCCAGTGGAAGTGAACTGGAGAGGAATCTCAATCCAGGACAAATCAATTTTATTTGTTTTTTACTTTATGAAATATTATGATCATGAAAACAACCTCACAAAGCAATTTATTTCCATCTGTTTTGTCATGATTGAAGGAATAAATTTATACACACAAAAATAATAATACAAAATTGTGACCCAAAAACCTCCGTGAGTGAATTCGACGAAAATAGTCCGTTTTTGAAGACTCCTTGAAGAAGTTGACCTTAAACAGACTGGTCGTCTTCCCTCAATAGGTTATCTTCACTCAGATATTCTATCCAGTTGCTTCCACTGATGTTTGTGGAACAATGTCTATTTTTGAAGCCCACCAGTGTGAACATTCAGGGAAAAATTGTAAATCGGAGCAAAAGTGAGGAAGAGTAGAACGTTTCTATAGTTTTCAATTTGGAGCAGTACACCGCCTCTCACCACAAATGAGGATAATTTCCTTGTATTTTACACCTACATTCATGAGTGTCACATTTCCATGATGATGAAAACTAATCACAAAAAGGACAATACAATGTCGATATTCTGGGTAACTCGAGGATTGAACGCACAATCCGAATATTAGGACGGAAATACATATGTGTGTAATTTAGAACAAGGATCTCACATAAATCAGCCAACCACAATGTTTGTTTGATACTACAGTAGGAGATGCTTATTCTCAACTGCTCAGTATGCATTCGCGAATAGATAATCTGCGGAAATCATAGCTCACTACTCAACAAATGATCAGGAGAATATTGGTGAAATCTTCTCAGACATTTCAGTACATTATTTAGACTGAACAAAATTTGTAACCAAATATCATCTAGAACTGCTTTTGTTGACATTTCAAGAAATGCAGTTGTTAGTATTGTCATAAGACCTTTTACTGGCATATTATGTATTCAATATCTCCCAATGGCATGATTTTCTAATGACGTCTTCATAGATAAATATCATTATAATATTCTTGTAATACAGTGTTGCATAAACTGTGACCATTACCACGAAATATAAAATCCAAGTAGAGAAAATCTGATTTGCATCATCACGGATTGATGCAGCGTCAACTGAAATACCCATCGATGTTATTCTCTTCTGGATATTTGTAATCAAATAATAATCTTAATAATAATAAATATTTGGTAAATGTTTTGAACGTAGTTAATAACGATGATTATAATGATAACAGAATATTGATAATAAGGTTTATGCAGGTGATAAGAATAACAGAGATAGTATATGTATATAAGTGTATAAATAAATTGGGTCAAATCTTAAAAGGTGAAGTGGAACGACAATCAAAGTTTAAATAAATATTATGAAAGTACGAAGGAGATGGAAAATAAGAAAGGGTGGGAGGGTTTTGAATAGAATTCACCTAAGCCAAGGGAGAGACAAGGGTAGAACAAACGTCTTTTGTATGCAAAAACTAGGATTGTCCACTCTAATTCCAATAGCTTCCGCTATGTGTGAAAGACGGATTCGAATTCCGCTCGAAAGGCTCGATGGAATGCGATAGATAACTTTGAAGACACCATTTTTGCCCACTTGGTCACCTCTATCAATGAAATGAGCCAAAATAGAACTTCGTATGGATTTTATTTGAGCTTTTCCGAACCATGAATGAAGATGCTCAATAATGCGTTTGTGAAGCTGTCTAGTTGTTCGCCCTATATAGCTTTCTCCACAGGAGCAACTAAATTTATATATACACGTCGAAGTGAACAGCTAGGTGGATGTGACGTGAACACATGAATCAGTGCGAAGCAAGAAATGAATTCAGGCTCAGTAGAACAGCATGAATTCCTCAAGTGATACATTTGTGACTTTTTACTTTAGAACCGATGCAACTAGAAATATTGAAAAAGCAATTTAATGTTACTATGAGCTTTAACAAATAAATTTTTTGTTTTATTTAAAAATGAGAAATGAATTGGAGTCTCTGGGCATAATCTTGATTAAGTGTAGTTAATATGTTGTGAGCACACAGTTTCGGTAAACAAATGATTTCTCAACGTCTTGCCTGAAGTCAAAATAGATGGTAATCTGTTCCATAATAGTTCAGTATTTCATGATTTTCAATTCAGACATTATATATATATATAACAAGATTGATCGATGTTATGGTCAACAGTGGGCGCAATATCAGCATATCATGAAGACTGCTTTCCATATGGACTCGAGAACTTTGTCTGTTTCCGTTCGAGATTACCTGTGATGTCAGCCAGGATAGGTCCAAGAAGTGAACCTGTCGTGTCCCTTTCAGTTTGGCATAAAGCTGGTAATCAGTTGTGAAATGAATGTTTGTCTTTTTATGCTTATCGTGGCAAATCTGTTTGTTGACGAATTAGGTAAGTCGTTTCCATCATAGATATATTTATTTTTTTAATTTTTATTAAAGCTTGATTCCACATCGTCTTTCGGTGCAACTATGGAATTTTCAGCATGCAATATCGGCATACGTTTAGGTACACTGGTAACAATGGTATTATTTCATATGTCTACATAATCTACTTCACTGACAGCTTATTTCGAATTAGGCACAAAGCTTGAAAGATGCATTCAAGTTATTGATTGCAAGCTTATTTGAATATTGTGGTTCGAATGATCCATGAAGTTTTCATATATGAAGCACATCTGATAAAACCTACGCAAAGTCTAGTAGGAGACAGAATTGTTCGATTACATTGTTCGATCATATTCCTTTTTAATTTAAACCATACGAATATTTAGTAATTACATGAAGCACGCAATTAGAATTCATTTAGCTCTCCTGATCTGTTTACTTTTGAGAAGCCTCGATGGTCATAATGTTTTTATTTCTCTCTTCCGGTGAAAGTGTTCTCTTTTCACATGATTCTTGTTGTCAAACGACACGTATTGAGGAATATCTTGGTGGAAGACTTCATCAAAAATATCACTTTAACTGCCATTTCACGTGCATTTTCCCACACACACACACAAATATCAAGGATTCAACATTCGCTATCATTTCGGGTACTGCAATAATATCAACTAACCAGTTTTCAACAATATTATGAATTCCGAATGAAAAGAAAACACAAAAGCACAAATTTGTATTTTTAAAGATCGAAATGTCAATTACACAACGTAATATGAATAATTTGGAAATTTTGCAGCGTTAAAGATAATAGTGAGTCAGAATTCAAGCTAGGGAATGAGTAGAAAGAAACCTAGCAAATAGCCACACAAACTTAGTATGAGAATTAGTAGTACATACAAAAGCAATGGTTCTGAAATTAAACAAAATTTCCAATATTACAAGTGAATTGTAATGCATATCAGAGCAGTGACAATGAAGGCCTTAAAATATTTCAATGTTTTATGTTTTTATCAATACATATATCAATTTAGGTCAAGTTGAATTTATATCTCATCATATAGCATTCAGTAGGACAGGTTAAGCAAGGAATGAACATTGGGGATTCATTAAAAATGGCATAAATAGGAAAGCGGCATTAGACCACTTGCTCCTTTCCAAACTACGTTTAGGATAAACTATTACTCTACAAATAAATATTTCTGCCTCGATCACTGCTGTGTTTTCACTGTGATCTTAGTCACAGCTATCCACAGGGTATTTGCTTAAGCAGTCTATTCATAAACAGTAATTTATATCATTGATGTCAGAAAGAAGTAACTACTGCGCCTACTCATTTCAGTGTTGCAATTCTTGTAATAAAGCACCTCATCATATAGTTTTTCCAGTCAGTGGGCATGTGTTGTTGTAAGTCATGTGAAATTTCATTTTCACTTTATTTCGCCACACTGTCTTCTTTCGATCTGTCTCCAAGTGTTTCACGTGATTTTGACGCTTCCTGACTCGAACATACTTCTTTAGCCAGTCACAAATGTTTAGTATAATACACTTTCATTATTAGATTACACATCACAAGAAAGCACTTTTCACGAAACATGTCGGTACGATATTCTTGACAAAGCACTTATTTTGTAAGTACAGTTACTTTGAATTGGTGTGAGTGACACTCTGTTACATGCATTTACGGAAGCTGGTGACTTCCTGACAACTGAGACTACTTGATGTGGAATATGGATTTTGCATCATGTGTGTAATGAAATCAATCAGAAAACTGTGTTTCTCCAGTACTTTCACGAAATGAAAGAAGACCAACATGACAGTCAACAGTATTCCTTAAGTTTCTCAAATATTGTCACACTATTTAAGCTAGTGAACTCATGGTATTGGTGGCTAGAATCAACCAGGTTTTATCGATGTCTGAAAGTCATTTATGGCATTCTTTGCTTAAGTCAGCATCAGGTTCATAGAATTTCACTCATACAATAAATTCGGCCTTACCTAATTTTTCTGAAATGAAAATGAAAGCTTTCTCGATGAAAACATTAAGCCACATAAACCATCGTTTATTGCGAAGAAAACTTCTTGTTTCAAATGCCGTTTTCATTCATCAAAATTGTGTCTCCCTCAGAGGAAGTAGATTCACAAGATACTATAACTTTGATAAGATAAAGAGACAAAACTGAGACACGTAAAGAACGTGTATCAACTCTATTTCTCGTTTAAAATTTGTGTACTTTATGTGAACGATTATGAAAATCGCCAACTCTTTAACATCACACATTAATGGAAAATCGTCATTCCTCAAATCCTGAAACTAGGCATCCTAATCCATATATCTCATGTACGTGTCAACATGAAAATCAAAGATATACACCCATTTGTCGCCTTATTGAAGATATCAGACTTAAAATGCAAAGTGATCGAATGCTACTACAGTTGTACATATTTATAACATATGCTACACTTTTTTAAATGTATATTTTTATTCGATGAATAACAAAACTAACTGTTTTAATATTGCTACTCAGAATTCGAGTAAATAACACTTACCGGCATTCATTTCTGCACAGTTGGTTAACAAGAGCATTTGGAAGGAATTCGAAACACAAGTAAGTCAGTTTAACAATTGATTAGATATATATTACTTTTTACTATACGCCGTCTTCAACGGTATTTCTAATCATTTGTATTGAGTTCACAATATGCCGATTTATTAGTGTGCAAAAGAACTTAGTTTGCATCCGTAGTGATATCGAGGTGATAGATCAATGTGAAATTTAGTAGATGAGAGATGATTAGCAGAGTGGAACGAATATCTCAACATTTTATGAAAATTAAACTCAGGGTGGATTTTAAAGTGGTATACGTTTGCGTATTGAAAACGTTCAGGTAAACTAGCAATCCACTAATCTCTTCAGATTATTTATATCTTGAATATATTCTAATTTTCCTGATAACTAATTTCAAAAGAGTTTTTTTTATTTGTTTTGTTTTTTATTGAACGTGCTTTACAAATCACTAAAGGTTACTGACCTCTTTCAAAGTTGACCCTTCAGAAGTACTGATCAACTATAGTTCGAACGTTGGAGTAAATTACAAGACAGGCTCATAGATCATTCGGCCTCTGTGACTTGACCCACTGGTCCATAAATCTTGCCTTCTACCAGTTCGTGACTTTGGAGCGACCACCATCTGGTGTCTGCGGCTAGTGATTGTCCTTTCTCCTGATCGGGTGAATCTCACTGGATGCGACTTCTCACTAGAAGTCAGAACATCTTCGTCCTTTAGCCACTCACTAGCCAGAGTTCGATTAATTGGCTGGTGGTCACGCCAGAATCACAAATTGGCAGGAATTGGTAATAATGGGCCACTGACTCGGGTTCCAATGTCTGAATGTTCTCTGAAGACCCCTTGCACTTGGAATATCCTGGTTTCAAAATACACTTAGTGCAAGCTATCAATGAATTCCAAAGTGGAAAGAAACATCTATCTAGTACTCCTTGCTTCCAACACTTGATACGGATCGAATTCCTGCAAGCAAACTCATGTAAATGTATGTAGATTGTGGAAATCCATCTAAAACTGACTTTACATTGGTGTTTCAGTTAGACATAACGAAGGTCATTATGTGTCGAATTTAATATAAATTGAAAATTATTTAAGTTAAATAACAAATTCGGAATGAGTCTAAATAATTTCATCCAAAACAATCTACATAACATCCCAAGCTTATTTGCATGTGCAACTGACTGCAAGATGTTTATGGACACTTCTCTCGTTATCAATAAAATTTAGGTTTCAATATGCGGAATTTCAATTACTGCATTCAATAAACTCACCATCAAAATCTCGTAATTCAGTATACGCTAATAATTGTTGTATATTGTAAAAATGTTTATTATTATGTTTATTAATTCTTTTATTTTATTATTCATTATTTATTTTATGTTTTATTTTATTTTATGATTCGCTATTACCTTTTAGTGTCATTTTTGTATTATTCAAATCTTTTCAAACCATCAAATCTGAACTTGTGTGAGACATGTTTATTACAAAAATGTATTGTGAACTAAGTGAACTTGAAATCTGTTTATAAGCTCCTGATTATATAGCCAGTGAAGGTGAAACCACAATACTCCCCCTTCACATGAACTTGTTTCAGTCGTAAAACAGAATTTTTTTCTCGACGCCAATAATTCCAATGCAATAAAAATTCGCAAAGACTTAATCCTACAATATTTGTTTCATGAAATATCTCACTATAGCGAAAACTATGACCTTAAGTGTATAGAATTCTTTTCTTTCACAAAGAGCATATCCGTCCTGTGAATAACTAATAAAAAATCACTTTTAATGACTAGTTGAATAAACTTGAATTAAGGAAGGAAATAATTTATTCCTCAAATAAAATAAGTCATTTGAGACAATATTTCAACATTTGCACATGATTATTTCAGAAACTAAAGCAGAAAATCTTTATGAAGATAACCAACAATACGTTGGGTTTGTGATCAGCTAAAAGTCATGATATAGAGCATTTAAGATGTCATCTTTTGTGGTTATTTGTATTGTTTTCAGATCTGACACTTATTACTACAAATGATAAGTCACATTCACTAACATTTCAATTGATCTTGAATACCTCAACAAACTTCTCCATATTGTGTGTCACAACTTCATCAGAATTACACCTCAGGTCCCAAGTAACAAAAATGATTTAACAGTATTTTCTGAAATAAATTAATACTTGTGTATTCAGTTGTGGTACTCAGTAGATTTTGTCAATCATATTGAGCTGTCAAAATGAGGATACAGAAATCAAGGTATAAGTGGGACCTATTTCCGTGTCATTCTTTCAGAGGAATTCGATCATTAAAATGATCCACCTCCGTGTAATTTCAAGGGAATTCAGTGAAAGTGTTTAGACCAAGATATTCGACTTTGTTGTATAAATTCATTGTTCATTTAGGTTACAAATCGTGAAACAATAAAATAATAGATAAGAAGGGTAAGTATCAAGATGTTTCCATTCACAGACGCTTAATGTTTACTACGTTGACGTGAAACTATACATTTGCATATCATATATTGTGTTCAAGAATAATTACAGGTGACACTCACTCCCAGAATCTTCTGCAAATAATTTTAATTAGCAGCATCGTTGTGGATATTCAATGATAACTGAAAAGCAATTTACAGCACAACCGACGACAGCAAATCTGTTGTGATCATGAGAAGGTGTGTTTTATGCTTCATGTTCAGAAGTAAACAACAGGGACTGAATGACTTATTCTTAAATGATACCAGAAAAACCAGAAAAGAATATCTCATTTCACTTTGATTTAAACTGCAATTAAGGCCATTATTTGTGAAAAATGTATGTCACTCTGTTTCGTGAGTCGCTAGATATGTCAATCAGCACGCAAAATCATCTCGAAATGTTTAATGTATATCCTCATCCCGTGCAACATTCTCACCATAAGTATATCTTAGTTTCCAAATTACCAACAAAATAAACTACTGTCAACAGTTACGCCTGTAATAATTTATTTACTGCATATACAGATATGTGAGTCAGTCTATTTTGTCAATTACATTAGACTGTTGTGCTGCATAACATAGTGGGAAATACTGACGCAGAAAGCAAAAGATAAGTGGTACCAGTGTTCTTGTCAGTGTTCATTTGGATATTTTGACGCATATAAAAAGTTTTCCTCTGTTTACATCTTAGGTGATTTATTTCATAAAAATTGTTGCGAAAATGTTTGTACCATGATATCAAAATTTACTGCTTAGTTTCCATGCTTATTTCGACTATCGATCAGGAATCCATAAAGGCACTAACATTTGAAATTATGTATGTAGATAGACGTACACACTAGCACTATGGGATTCCTACGCCGGTATTTTTCTACATACTTTGATAATAAACATTCTGCTTCGTAAAACCAAGTGAAAGAATAAGTACAATCTGTACTTACCGAACTCTTCTGTAAATATTCTCAGTATGCTTTGCAACAACTAATACTTGCTGATATTTGAAACATTAACTAAAATACTAAATGACATTGCAATGGTAGCAAGCATGCTAAGGTTATGGAAGGGAATATACCTTGCTACATAATTAGAAGAAAATACAATATTTAGATTGACTTAAGACGAAGGGGTATCAGAAAAATCGGAAATACTCTTCATTCATTGCGTTTTGTTCTAAGACATCTTGAATGAGAGGCCACAAAACACTGTGCTTTTAAGTATACGAAATTTATGTGTTCTTTTAAAACAATGCTTTCAAATCAATCTGCTCGACTATTGCAAAAGTTTAGCACTCTTGGTGTGTAATGATTTTTATTTGTGGGTCATATTTTTAGGAGTCATTCAGGAAATGCTCGTGAAAGTGGCTTCTAATCAGTTGATTCAGGATGGAAAGAAAGATTTTCAAGTAATAAGATTCCCCACGACACTTCGCCAAGCTAATGTTAATTACTAGGACTAACTTATAAATACAAACTTTCACTGCAAGGAAAAATCGCCTCAAATAATCTGTGCACTGTGTCACATTTTCATCAGAATTACATCAGAGTTCCCGGATTACCAAAACTATTCGGCTGATTTCGTCATTCATATTCAGCCATTTACTTTGCTACCAAATAAGGGTTCTAATGTGGTGTGAAACAGTAAAAACTAATGGTGCTGAAATTATGAATTGAGCTTATTACGCTGCTATGGCACCTCAGGGTAGAATTAGTTATAAATACATTTATATGAAAGTGTTCATGCCTAGATACCCATCCTTGTTACTCATGTCGATTGTAATTTGATAGTTTATCAAAATGCATATTTGAATATTATATATAGCGGTTTTAAACATCTTGTTCATGAATACAATTCAGACTATACTTACTTGGCACTAATGTTGCAAACATTCCCAATTAGACACACAGCGAATATTATTCAGTGGTATGTGCAACGCTAAGTGAAAGAATGAATAGTGATTCATGACGTGGTGATTTCTCAGAGTTGGAAGTTAGTGAAAGATTTGACCAGAGTTGATCAGTCAGGTATAATTGGCTTTGATGTGCAGTTCAACCAAATGGATGTGATCTACAATAGCATGTGACTATAAAATAATAGGACTCAAGCGTTATACAATATCAAATGCGATTTTCACGTCCTCTTTGACGTGCACAGTCATGTTATTACTGCAGCGCAAACGAAATACACTATAAATCTAAGACAACTCTGCTTGTAACTTAAAATTTTCCCAGTTAAATATTTTAGATCAGAAGGTATTTCATTTCGAAAACGTGACATGAGTGTCATCACTTCAGTAAATATAAGAACATAAATAATAAGTTAATCAGTAATTTGAAATATTCGAATCCTATAAATTGATGTCTTCTAACTCTGAATTATACTGAGTGTGATAAAACTTTCTCAGATACTTTTCAACCAAAAACATTGTGTTAATACCCCTTACACTAAATTCAAAGCATCCTCTAAACAGGAAGTCTCTTTTATGTACAAAACATTCAATTCACAAAATCAAGCTATTCCTTCTGTCGGCAGCTCCATCAAAACTAAGATATTTGCTAAATCATCATCATCATCATCATCAGTCCCTTGACTTTCGTCGTGGGGGTGCTATGACAGTTCGCGCTATCAGTCTTCGCCATTCTTCTCGGTTTAATGCTATTTTCTGTAGCGTATCCAAGGGCATTTCAGTCCACTCTTTTATGTTGTCAAGCCAGCTCTTATTCGGTCGACCTCTCTTTCGTGCTCCTCCTACTGTGCCTTGTAGAATCGTTTTGGACAATGTGTCATGTCTTACCGTGTGGCCGAACCATTGTAGTTTCCGTTTCTTTACGATTGAAAGGAGTGGTTCCTGTTTTCCTGCCAGTCTATGGACCTGGTGTAAGACATATTCATTAGTTTTCCTTTCAAGGTAACTTATTCTTAGGATCCTTCTATAGCTTTTGTTTTCGAAGGCTTGTATTCTTCTTTCTGTCTCTGCATTCAGGGTCCAGCTCTCACATCCATATAGGAATACAGAGAGGACCAGTGACGAGTAGAGTTTCATTTTTGCTGAGACGCTGATGTTGCTCTTCCATATTTTCCCTAACTTGGACATGGTGGCAGAGGCTAGGTTTAGTCGAATTTTTATTTCCTTAGTGGACCTTCCATCTTTTGTTAGGGTAGACCCAAGGTATTTGAAAGTTTCAATCTCTTCTAATGCATGTCCATCAAGTCTGATGCATCTATCTGAGTTGTTTCCTCCGTTAATGAGTATTTTGCTTTTTTCTGTGCTGATTTCCATGCCAACAGATTTGGTTGCAACATCAAGTCTTGAGGTGAGGTCCTGAACTTGATCAATGTTTTCCCCAATGAGGGCTATATCATCAGCAAATCTGAGGTTGGAAATTGGTCTTCCATTTATGCTAAGTGTCGGTGTAAATGCTAGTACAAAATAAATGAAGACTGGCGATTGATAAACATTGCAAGTGAAGGTCAAGTTACTGACAGAAAATATGTGATGTTGGGCTGCATTTGAAAACAAATGGTCTAAATAGCTGTGAAGCATGTCATAAAGATTTAGGATGTATTTGATTAACGAACACGAAAAGCAGTCTGTGAAACACTCGAAAATTTACCCTGTAAATGCAACTGAAGCATATTGTAGTAAACTATAAGATAAGAATAGGCAGTTTAGAAACATTCCACAGTGAGGATCAGGTAACTATCAGATAATCTGTGGTATGTTGAGATATGTGTAAAACTAAAGCACTGTGTTTGTAAGTAATTCCATATTAGTTTGTTTATTAGATGTATCACACAGTGAAACAGTATTATTTATATAGTTTTTTATAGTTTTCTTTGTCCTCTCCTATTTGTCGTAGGGGTAGTAGGATTTTCCAGATATCTGGGAAGGTGTTGAATCGTTCCTATCACATTTACATGCAGTTGATTCGATATACAAAGCTTGTGCTATATCTGAACAATTTTCTAGATTTCTTATCTTATTCCGGTCAACTAATCCAGATCTTGCTAGGTTTTTATGCTCGGCTAGTCTGACTGCCTCTGTTTTACTAGCTTGACCTATGCATTTGACCTGACAATCATTCTGGCAGGGTATTAAATAAACTAAATTGTTTTGTTTTAAAGGCTCCACGGGATCCTTCAAACGACAAAGCATGTTTCTAATTGAGTTTGTGGGTTTGAATGCCATTTTTATTCCTGCCTTGATGAGAATTCCGCGTAGGTTTTCCGAGGTTTCTTCCCTGTGTGGAATTACCACTGATGATTTAGATTCCTTATTGTTGATGTTGTCTTGCGCATATCTGACATGCATGGTGTCAATAATATTCTTATTATTATCACTTTCACTACTATCATTATTTATTTCATTTTTACATTCTCCTACATATTTCCTGACTTCCCTTACGACAAATAGGAGAGGACAAAGTAAACTATGAAACTCAAGTTTCAAAGTCATGGGATTACAATTGATATGCTTATGAACAATAAATTTTGTTCGAGACGTCATCCAACAAATAATACAGTTTCACTGTGTGATACATCTAATAAACGAACTAATATGGAATCTGGAGTATGGTGAGTCAACGTATTCACATCAAAAGAGATGATCCTGAGATACTGTTTAAAACTTGACAATGACTAAGGGAAACAATTATATGATTAGGCAATCCCTGTGACGCATAATGATTGACCACAATTTGCATCAAATCCGGGAGGTGTTAAATAAACTTACATTTGTCTACATTAAAAGAGGTTGAAGAATGTCAGTTTAAGGAATCTGCGAACTGTACATAAAAGAATACTAATTTCGTACAGTGCTCCGATGCAACCTCCTCACAAGAAGATAACTAGTATTAAAATTAACCTCATACACACGACTCCCGATTATCTTATCTTAAAGAACGCATACCATTTACTGAAATATCACGTTGAATATGACTACGTGCACTTCCTTACACACTGTCTGTCACTCCACATCAGATCAGATTGCTTTGAAACTTTTGAGTGCGAGAATTAGTAGGTACGCATCGAACGTGCTTATAATTAACACCTTATAAATACGAATTTCAACAAGTCACATCATTTGCCATCATATAATATCCTGCCTAATGTAGGGTACAGCAAAAGTTTTTGATATTAAATTTTCGAGTGGAAATGATTATGCTGAGGGATATCCAATCGTCATCATTACATCTAAGTTAATCGTTAAATAACTCAGACAACACCACCAATTCACAAAGAAATCTGGGATTTTCATGGCATTCTAGTCAAGATGTTGATAGTCACAAGTGACAATTATCCATCTGCAGAATATTTCAGAGTGCAGTGGTTAGAATTCCTTGTACAACTTCCAGTTTCTCCTAGATTGTCAGTCTTTTAACGAACAGTTCACACTTAAGCTCTTCATCTCAGCATTATTTTTACTTGGCTCATTTTCTAGTGAATGACATGATTTCACGTATTTTAGTAAAAATGTGATATAAATATCAGTCGTCATCAAATTATTAGTATTTCCTTCATTTATATCAAAAACGTTTCAGCATCTCGCACAAGCACTTTTACATACAGTACAAATATATCATCACCCTTATAACTGCTAAAAGATGCAAATGCTTCTGATGATGTTGATTACTGATTCCCTTGGTGTTTTCACTTTCAAACTTCACTTTAATTCTTCCTCCACCTCAGTGAACGCTAAGTCCTAATTGGTGATTATTCTTGAATCATAATGTTAATGTAACTTACAAAATCCTGGTATATACACGAAATATAAGATGTACAGAAATCACTGAGCAAACATATTGATAAACTTTATTTTTTAGTTAAGAGTTCTTGAGTGAATCTACACACATTCCTGAAGAAAATTTCAGATAGAAAACACCTTAATAGAACTAATGATGCTTATTTTGGGTGAACTCCAGTCACAGAATTGTTACTGTATTTAGCATGGCATCACCGCGTATTCATGTCATTATTGTCGTATCATGCGTTAGTAGTTCAGCTGTGGAACGGTGACCAACCACACAGGTAATTAGAAGATTTTCATCTTCTTGAGTTAATTAGCAAATCAGAGGATTTCACAATATAAGTATTAGACGCAGAATATTTCCTCAGAGCTTTTTTGCAAATCTGTCATGCGACTTCTTGGAAATATTCCACATCAAGCTTCAGAGAATCATTGGAAATGTGAAACACTCCTCTGATACCATATGTCCATCAAGGGACACAAAGTTTTGATACCGTTTTCAAATCTATTCATGTGCGTCGGTGGCACAGTGGTTACGACTCTCGCCGACCATGCACATGGTCCGGGGTTTGATCCCCTGCCGGCGCACACCCGATATCCATGGTCGGCCTGTAAATTTGGGCTACCGATATCCATGCTGAATATTCCATACCTGTACTGAAAATACGGTGTAATCGAAAAAAGGAACTTCTGCTATCTTCTGCATTTATGCGTTCTGCGGTATTACGTTCACTCGGAAAACAGTGATTAAATATGTCCAAACTAAGTTCACTTTTAACAGTTTGATAAAATGAATAGCCATATTTCATTGAAAATTAGCACAGAATGACTCCTGGAGTTAATGAGCGCTGACAATAATCAGTACGTATTCACATATCCCGACAACATGTTAAGCGGTTTCAAAGCTGACCAATTTCCGATTCAACGAAGAAGAGCGATCATTAAACGTCTTTGGAATTTTAAGAACAAAGGTGATTATTGTATCCTAGATAGAGTTGAAAACACACTGGAGGAATACTGCA
This sequence comes from Trichobilharzia szidati, assembly GCA_944472155.2. Lineage (NCBI taxonomy): Eukaryota > Metazoa > Platyhelminthes > Trematoda > Strigeidida > Schistosomatidae > Trichobilharzia > Trichobilharzia szidati. Next base: position 14,278,161 of record OX235277.1, read on the forward strand.
TTCGCTCCAGTAGTTATCTATACACTGATAAGTATTCTAAAACGTCAGTAACTCAGTTTTATGAATTTTGATTTGTATATAGATAAGGCTGCGCTGTTTCAAATATGATGACATATTTGTGTGAATCTTACATTAAACTGTTCGGGTTATTCAATATACCGGATCATTGTGAAGCTTCTCCGTTAAGTGAACAGTATATCACAAGAAATACTCATTAACTGATAGCACTAAATATAAGGTAGAAAGACAGTTGAATGAACATGTCAAGTAACGACAGAATCTTACTGACATCCGTTTCAAATTTTGCTCCACCTCTAAATGCTCACCAAAGTAAGAAATACACTACATACAAATCAAAATAACAGAGTTGGAAAACATGAATATCATCATGAAAGTTTCAGATGTCCGCTTCACGGAAACTTATCAAAAATGTGTTTGGCCTAAAGACAAATAAATGGTTAGATTCATGGCTTTGTCGATTCGTGTTTTTATCAACTCTTGGCACGTGCACCGGTCCAGGAATTAAAACCAGTCAACTAGCTAATTCAAACATTTGTGTAATTATAGAATGGAATTATTTAATACTACAGTGATTTTACATTATAACACATGAGAAATGACACAAATTCACCAAAATATTCTACTCACCCGAATCAGCTGTTTTCGGAATGAATATGATGTTAACAAGATTGATCGTGTTATTGTCAACAGCAGGCGTACTATCAGCATATCATGACTGCTTTCCTTAAGGACTCGAGAACTTTGTCTGTTTCCGTTCGAGATAACATGTGAAGATGTCAGCCAGGACAGGTTTAGGAAGTGAACCAGTAGTGTCCCTTTCAGTTTGGCATAAAGCTGGTAATCAGTTGTGAAATGAATGTTTGTCTTTTTATGCTTATCGTGGCAAATCTGTTTAATGACGAATTAGGTAAGTCGTTTCTACCATCGATATATTTTCTATTTTTTATTTTTATTATAGCTTGATTCCACATCGTCTTTCGGTGCAACAATGGAATTTTCAGCATGTGATATCGGCATACGTTTAGGTAAACTGGATACAATGACTTTATTTCATATGTCTATATAATCTACTTCACTGACAGCTTATTTCGAATTGGGCACAAAATTTGAAAGATGCATTCAAGTTATAGGTTGAAGGTTTATTTGCAATTGGATAGTAAACGTCGGTTAATTGTGGTCCGAATGATCCATAAGGCTGAGGAAAGTCTATTTGCAGATAGCATTGTTCTATCAAATAATTTTTTTGATTTTAACCATACTAATATTTAGTAATTACATGAAGCACGCAATTCGAATTCAATTAGCTCTCCTGATATGTTAATTTTTGAGCAGCCTCGACGGACATAATGTTTTAATTTCTCTCTTTCGGTGAAAGTGTTCTCTTCTCACTTGATTCTTTTTGTCAAACGACATGTATTGATGAATATCTTAGCGAAAGACTTCACCAAAAATACCACAGTAACTGCCATTTCACGATGCATATTCACACACACACAAATATCAAGTTTTTAACATTCGCTTTCATTTCGGGTACTGCATTTATACCACCTAACCAGTTTTCAACAATATTATGAATTCCAAATGAAAAGAAAACACAAAAGCACAAATTTGTATTTATAAGAATGAAATGTCAATTATACAACGTACTATAAATCATTCAGAATTTTTGCAACTTTAAAGATAATAGTGAGTCAGCATTCATGCTAGGGAATGAGTAGAAAGAAACCTAGCAAATAGCCACACAAACTTAGTATGAGAATTAGTAGTACATACAAAAGCAATGGTTCTGAAATTAAACAAAATTTCCAATATTACAAGTGAATTGTAATGCATATCAGAGCAGTGACAATGAAGGCCTTAAAATATTTCAATGTTTTATGTTTTTATCAATACATATATCAATTTAGGTCAAGTTGAATTTATATCTCATCATATAGCATTCAGTAGGACAGGTTAAGCAAGGAATGAACATTGGGGATTCATTAAAAATGGCATAAATAGGAAAGCGGCATTAGACCACTTGCTCCTCTTCAAACTACCTTTAGGATAAGCTATCACTCGAAAAATAAATATTTCTGCCTCGATCACTGCTGTGTTTTCACTGTGATCTTGGTCACAGTTATCCACAATGTGTTCTGCTAAGCAGTCTATTCATAAACAGTAATTTCTATCATTGATGTCAGAAAGAAGTAAATACTGCGCCTTCTCATTCAAATGCTGCAGTTCTTGTAATATAGCACTTCATCACAGTGAGCATATCTTGTCGTAAGTCGTGTGAAATTTCATTTTCACTTCATTTTGCCACACTGTCTTCTTTCGATCTGTCTCCAAGTGTTTCACGAGATTTTGTCGCTTCCTGACTCAAACATCTCCTGTTTAGCCAGTCACAAATGTTTAGTATAATACACTTTCATTATTAGATTACACATCACAAGAAAGCACTTTTCACGAAACATGTCGGTACGATATTCTTGACAAAAGCATTTGTTTTGTAAATACAGTTACTTTGAATTGGCGTGAGTGACACTCTGTTACAAACATTTGCAGAAGCTGGTGGCCCCCTGACAACTGAGACTACTTAATATGGAATATGGATTTTGTAACATGAGTGTAATTAAAAGTAATCAGAAAACTGTGTTCCTCCAGTACTTTCAGAAAATGAAAGAAGACCAACATGACAGTCAACAGTATTCCTTATGTTTCTCGCGTGTTGTCGCACTATATAAGCTAGGGATCCCCTGCTATCGATGTCTACAATCAACCAGGTTTCATCGATTTATGAAAGTCATTTATGGCATTCTTTGCTTAAGTCAGAATCAAGTTCATGGAATTTCACTCAAAAAATAAATCAGGCCTTACCTAGTTTTTCTGAAATGGAAATGAAAGCTTTCTCGATTAAAACATTAACCCACATACACCATCGTTTATTGCGAAAAAAGTTCTTGTTTCAAATGTTGTTGTAATTCATCAAGTTTGCGTCTCCCTTAGAGGAAGTAGATTCAAAAGATACTATTACTTTGATAAGATAAGGACACAAAACTGAAGGACGTGAAAGACGTGTATTAACTCTATTTCTCGTTTAAAATTTGTGTACTTTATATGAACGATTATGAAAACTGCCAATTCTTTTTTGCATTACAGCTTGATTCCACACCGTTTATTTTCGTACATGTTTGGAATTTTCAGCATGTGATACGGTAGCCAAAATTTTGCAGGCCAACCATAGATATCAGATGTGCGTCGGCAGGAGATCGAACACCGGACCATGTGCATGTTCGGTGAAACATATAAATCAAACCATCAAATCGTGAAACTAGGCATCCTAATCCATATATCTCATGTACGTGTCAAAATGAAAATCAAAGATATACACCCATTTGTCGCTATAATGAAGATATCAGACTTAAAATGCAAAGTGATCGAATGCTACTACAGTTGTACATATTAACTACATATGCTACGCTTTTTTAAATGTATATTTTTATTCGATGAACAACAATGCTAACTGTTTTAATATTGCTACTCAAAATTCAAATAAATAACACATACCGGCATTCATTTCTGCACAGTTGGTTAGCAAGAGCATTGCAAAGGATTTCCAAACACAAGTAAGTCAGTTTACCAATTGATTAGATATACATTAATTTCTAACATACACAGTCTCCAACAGTTTTTCTGAAAATTTGTACTGAGTACACAATATGCCGATTCATTTGTGTGTAAAAGAAACATTTTCTTTGAGGTTCAGCGATTATTTAGCTGTACCCCACACAATGGATGCAAATATCCCTTTTCTGACAGGGAAGACAAAATTATATTTGCCTAACAATAAAAAACATATTTTGCATCCGTAATGATATCGAGGTGAGAGATCAATATGAAATTTAGTAGTGAGGGATGATTAGCAGAGTGGAACGAATATCTCAACACTTTATGAAAATTAAAGTCAGGGTGGATTTTAAAGTGGTATGCGTTTGCAAATATCTTTATACCCAAACCTCTTTCGAAGTTTACCCTATTCAACCCTAGTTCGAACGCCGGAGTATATTACGAGGCAAGCTCATAGACCATTCAGCCTCTGTGACTTGACTCACGAATCCATAAATCCTGCCCTCCACCAGTTCGTGACTTTAGAGTGACCGCCATCTGGTGTCTGCGGCTAGTGTTTGTCTGTACTCTTGATCGGGTGAATCCCGCTGGATGCGACTTCTCACTAGAAGTGAGGGCATCTTCGTCCTCCGGCCACTCACTAGACAGTATTCGATTTAATGGCTGGTGGTCACGCCAGAATCACAAATTGGCAGAAAGTTTTTATTATTAGGCCACTGAGCCGGGTCCCAGTGCCTGAATAGTCTCTGAGTATGCTTTTTACCTGAATGTTCCTGGTTTCGGAATACAGTGAGTCCGTGCTACCGATTTGTCTCATCCTGAGACGCAACATCTATCTAGTACTTCATGCTGGTTTTCAATGGTTCTCTAACTGAAATCAATCAGTTGTTAAACTTGAAAAATATCAAATGCCTTCAAACAAACTCAAGAAAATGTATGTAGATTGCGGAACTCCATCTGAGTCTGACTTTACATCGGTGTTTCAGTCAGACGTAATGAAAGTCATTATACGTCGAATTTAACGTAAATTGAAAATTATTTAAGATAAATAACAGCTTAGGTACGAGTATACATAATTTCATCCAAAACAATCTACATTGCATCCTGAGCTTATCTGCATGTGCAACTGACTCCAAGTTGTTTATGGACACTTCTCTCGTATTCAGTCAAATTTAGGTTTCAGTATGCAAAATTTCAATTACTGCATTCAATATATAACCTCTAAAAATTAGGCAATATTCTCACCATCCTCTCCGCGCAGTTCACGATAAACTGATATGTGTGGCAAATTATAAAAATGTTCATTACTACATACTTTTTTCTCAATATTTATTATTACTTTTTATCACTTATTGAAATATAGAATTTTCTTCTCAAAGCCAATTATTCAAGTCCAATGAAAATTCACAGAGACTTAATCCTACAATATTGTGTTTCATGAAATATCTCACCATAGCAAAAACTATAGCCTTAAGTGTATAGAATCGTTTTCTTTCACGTAAAGTATATCCATTCTGTGAATAACCAATAAAAAATCACTTTTTTAACTGGTTGAATAAACTTGAATTAAGGAAGGAAATATCTTATTCCTCAAATAAAATAGGTCATATGAGACAGTATTTCAACATTTGCACATGATTATTTCAGAAAGTAAAGCAGAAAATCTTTACTCAGATGACCAACAATACGTTGGGTTTGTGATCAGCTAAAAGTCATGATCTAGAGCATTTCAGATGTCATCTTTTGTGGTTATTTGTATTTTGTTTTTCAATCTGTGACCTACTACTACAAATGAGAAGTCACATCCACTAATATATTTCAATTAATTTTAAATACTTCAACATACGTCTCCATATTGCGTGCGTCACAGTTTTATCAGAATTACACCTCAGGTTCCAAGTAAGGAAAATGATTTAACAGTATTTTCTGAAATGAAACATTAGCTGTGTATTCACTTGTGGTACTCAGTAGATTTTGTCAATCATATTGAGATGTCAGATTGAACATTGTTTTGACAGATAAGGATGCAGAAATCAAGGTATAAGTGGGACCTACTCCGTGTCACTTTTTTTCCGAGGAATTCAATCATCAAAATGATCCAACTCCGTGTAATTTTAAACGAATTCAGTAAAAGTGTTTAGACTAAGGTATTCGACTTTGTTATATAAATTCATTGTTCATTCAGGCAACAAATCGTGAAACAATAAAATAATAGATAAGAAGGGTAAGTATCAAGATGAATTCATTCACAGACTCTTAATGATTACTGCTTTGACGTGAAACTATACATTTGCATATCATACATCGTGTTCAAGAATAAGTACAGGTGACACTCACTCCCCGAATTTTCTGCAAATAATTTTAATTAGCAGCATCATTGTGGATATTCACTAATAACTGAAAGGCAATTTGGAGCACGAACGACGACAGCGAACCTGTTGTGATTAAAGCCTTTATTTATGAAACATGTATGTCACTCTGTTTCGTGAGTCGCTAGATACATCAATCAGCACCCCAAATCATCTCAAAATGTTTAATGTATATCCTCATCCCTCAACATTCTCACCATAAGTACATCTTAGTTTCCAAATTACCAACAAAATGAACTACTGTCAACAGTGACGCCTGTAATAATTTATTTACTGCATATACAGATATGTAAGTCAGTCTGTTTTGTCAATTACATTAGACTGTTGTGCTGCATAACATAGTGGGAAATACTGACGCAGAATGCAAAAGATAAGTGGCACCAGTGTTCATGTCAGTGTTCATTCAGATATTTTGACGCATATAAAAATTTTTTCTCTGTTTACATCTAAAGTGTTTTATTTCAGATAAATTGTAGCAAACATGTTTCTACCACGATATCAAAATGTACTGCTTAGTTTCCACGCTTATTTCGACTATCAATCAGGAATCCATAAAGGCACTAGCATTTGAAATTAAGTCTTTATATAGACGTACACACTAGCACTATGGGATTTCTACGCCAGTATTTTTCTACATACTTTGAAACTAAACACTGTGCTTCGTAAAACCAAGTGGAAGAATAAGTACAGTGTGTACTTACCGAACCCTTCTGTCAATATTCTCAATTAGCTTTGCAGCAACTAATATTTGCTGTTATATGAAACATTAACTAAAATACTAAATGACATTACAATGGTAGCAAGCATGCTGAGGTTATGAAAGGGAATATATCTTGCTACATAATTAGAAGAAAATAGAATATTCAGATTGACCTTAGATGAAGGGGTATCAGAAAAACCGGAAATACTCTTCATTCATTGCGTTTTGTTTTAAGACATCTTGAATGATACGCCACAAAACACTGTGCCTTTAAGTATACGAAATTCATGTGTTCTTACATAACAATGCTTTCAAATCAATCTGCTCGACTATTGCAAACGTTTAGCACTCTTGGTGTGTAATGATTTTTATTTGTGGGTCATATTTTTAAGGAGTTATTCAGGAAATGCTCTTTGAAATGGCTTCTAATCAGTTGATTCAGGATGGGAAGGAAGAGTTTCAAGTAATAAGATTCCCCACGACTCGTCGCCAAGCAAATGTTAATTACTAGGACTAGCTTATAAATAAAAACCTGCACTGGAAGCAAAAAATGCCTCAAATAATCTATGCTTTGTGCAACATTTTCATCAGAGTAACATCAGAAATACCGAATTTCCAAAACTATTCGGCTGATTTTGTCATTTATATTCAGCTATTTACTTTGCTACCAAATTAGGGTTCTAATTTGCTGTGAAGCAGTGAAAACTAATGGTGTTGAAATTATAAACTGAGCTTTTGACACTGCTTTTGTTTGTCCAACGAATTTGATGGTTTAAAATGGCGCCTCCGGGTGGAATTAGTTATAAATACATTTATATGAAAATCTTCTTGTCAAGATACCCAATTTTGTTACTCTTGTCGATTGTAATTTGATAGTTCATCAAAATGCATATTTGAATATTATATATAATCATGGTTTCAAACATCTTGTTCATGAATACAATTCAAATTATACTTACTTGGCACTAATGTTGTGAACATCCCCAATTAGATACGCAACGAATATTATCCAGTGGTATGTGCAACGCAAATTGAAAGAATGACTGGTGATTCATGACGTGGTGATTTCTCAGAGTTGGAAGTTAGTGAAAGATTTGACCAGTGTTGATCCGTCAGGTATAATGAGCATTGATGTGCAGTTCAGCAAAATGGAAGCGATATACAGTAGCATGTGAGTGAAAAATAATGAGACTTAAGCGTTATACAATATCAAATGCAATTTTCATGTCCACCTTAACGTGCACAGTCACGTTATTCCTGCTGCGTGAAGGAAATGCACGATTTATCAAAGACACCTCTGCTTGTAACTTAAAATTAACTCAGTTTTATAATTTAGATCAGAAGGCATTTCATTTCGAAAACGTGACATCACAACGTGTCATCACTTCAGTAGAAATAAGAATAATAATTTTATCAGTAATTTGAAATATTCGAATCCTATATATTGATGTCTTGTAACTCTGAATTATATTGAGTGTGATACAACTTTCTCAAATGCGTTTCAACCAAAACATTGTATTAATACCCCTTACACTAAATTCAAAGCATCCTCTAAACAGGAAGTCTCTTTTTTATGTACAAAACATTCAATTCACAAAAACAAACCATTCTTTCTGTGGGCAGCTCCATCAAAACTAAGATATTCGTCAAATGCTAGTACAAAATAAATGAAGACTGGCGATTGATAAACATTGCGCGTGAAGGTCAAGTTACTGACAGAAAATCTGTGATGTTAAGCTGCATTTGAAAACAAATGGTCTAAATAGCTTTGAAGCATGGCATGAAGATATACGATGTACTGGATTAACGAACATGAAAAGCAGTCTGTGTAACACGCGAAAATTTACCCTGAAAATGCAACTGAAGCATATTGTAGTAAACTATGAGATAAGAATAGGCAGTTTAGAAACATTCCTCAGTGAGGACCAGGTAACTGTTAGAGAATCTGTGGTATGTTAAGATATGTGTCAAACTTTGGCACTGTGTTTGTAAGTAGTTCTATATTAGTTTGTTTATTAGATGTATCACACAGTGAAACAGTATTATTTATATAGTTTTTTACAGTTTTCCTTGTCCTCTCCTGTTTGTCGTAGGGGAAGTAGGATTTTCCAGATATCTGGGTGGCCAGGTGTTGAATCATTCCTATCACATTTATTTTCAGTTGATTTGATTTACAAGCTTCTGTTATCAATCTTTCCCTCCTCCCTGTGACATTAGATTTTAAAACTGTCATCCTATCCCATCCTACTCTATGGTTGTGTGTAAATGCATGCAGTGGTACAGCTAAACGTTTCTCTAGATTTCTTATCTTATTCGGTTCAATCAGTCTAGATTTAGCTAGGATTTTACGTTCGGCTAGTCTGACTTTCCCTGAGTTTGTGGGCTTCAATGCTACTTTCATTCCTGCCTTGTTAAGAATTCTGCATAATTTTTCCGAGATTCCTTCCTTGTATGGAATTACTACTGATGATTTAAATTTCTTATTGTTGGCGTCGTCATTAATATTATTATTATTATCACTACCACCACTATCATTATTTATTTTACTTTTACATTTCCCTACATATTTCCTGATTACCCGTACGACAAATAGGAGAGAACAAAGAAAACTATAAAATTTCTGTTTCGAAGTCGTGTGATTACAATTGATATGATTATGAACAATAAATTTTGTTCGAAACAACATCCAATAAATAATACTGTTTCACTGTGTGATACATCTAGTAAACAAAATAATATGGAATCTGGGGTATGGTAAGGCAGCGTATTCACATCAAAAGAGATGATTTTGGGACATTGTTGAAAACTTGACAAGGACTAATGGAAAAAATAATATGATTAGGCAATCCCTGTGACACAGAATGATTTACCGTTGTCATCCCAAAATTTGCATCAATTCAACGAGGTGTAAAATAAACTTACATTTATCTACATTAAAAGAGGAAGAAGAATGTCATTTTGAGGAACCTGTGAACTGTACATAAGAGAATACTAATATCGCACGGTGCTTCACTGCAACCTCCTCACAAGAAGATAACTTATCTTAAAATAAACCTCATACACACGATTTTCGATTATCTTATCTTTAAGAACGCATACCATTTACTGAAATATGTTGTTGCATATGACTACATACACTTCTTTAAACACTACCAGTCATTCCACTTTATATCAGATTGTTTTGAAATTTTGTTTACATTGAATTAGCAGACTGTCTTCCGTCTGGAAATGATTAAAACAAGGAATATCCAATCGTGATCATTAGATTTAAGTTAATCGTTAAATAACTCAGATAACACCACCGATTCACAAAGAAATCTGAGATTTTCATGACATTCTAGTCAAGATGTTGATAGTCCGAAATGACAATTATCAATCTGCAGACTATCTCAGAGTACACAGGTCACAATTCCTTCTACAACTTCCAGTTTCTCCTAGATTGTCAATCTTTTAACGAAACGTTCACACCTAAGCTCTTGATATCAGCATCACTCTTACTCGGCTCATTTTCTAGTGAACGACATGATTTCACGTATTTAAGTAAAACTGTAATATAAATATCAGTTGCCATCAAATTACGAGTATTTCCTTCACTTATATTAAAAACGTTTCAGTATGTCGCACAAGAACTTTTACATACAGTACAAATATATCATCACCTTTATAACTGCTAAAAGACGCAAATGCTTCTGATGATCTTGATTACTGATTCCCTTGGTGTTGTCACTTTCAAACTTCGATTTTATTTTTCCTAGATATCAATGAACGTTAAGTCCTAATTGGTGATTATTCTTGAATCACAAGGTTAGTGGAACTCACAAAATCCTAGTATATACAGGAAATATAAGAAGTAAGAAAATCACTGAGGAAACATATTTAACACCTTTATTTTTTTAGTTTAGAGTTCTTGAGTGCATTTACACACATACCTGAAGAACATTTCAGGTGGAAAACAAATTAACAGAGCTGATGATGGTTACTGTAGGTCAACCAGATGAAAACATTGTATTTTAGGTGAACCCCAGCCACAGAATTATTATATTATTTAGCATGGCATTACCGTGTATTCATACCAATATTGTCGTATCATGCGTTAGTAGTTCATCTGTAGAACACTGGCCAACCACACACAGGTATTTAGAAGATTTTTATCTTCTTGAGTTTATTTTCAAACCAGAGGATTTCACAATATAATGTGTTAGAAGCAGAAAATTTCCTCAGAGCCTTTTTTGCAAATCTGCCATGCGACGTCTTGGAAAAATTTCAAATCAAGCTTCAGAGAATTATTGGAAATGTGAAACAATCATCTGATACCATATGTCCATCAAGGGACGCAACATTTTGATACTGTTTTCAAGTTCACACAAGATAACAACTTATGACATCTTCTGCATCTATGCGTTCTGCGGAATTACGTTCACTCGTAAAACAACAATGTCTGAAGACACTTCGCTGACTAAATATGGTCAAACCAAGTTCACTTTAAATAGCATGAAAAATGAATAGCCATAATTCATTTAAAACTAGCACAAAATGACTCCTGCAGTTAATGAGCGCTGAGAATAATCAGTACGTTTTCACATATCCTGACAACAAGTTAATAGGTTTCAAAGCTGATCAATAGCCCATTCTACGATGAAAAGTGACAGTTACATGACTTAGGAATTTTAAGAACAAAGGGGATTGTATAAAAGATAGAGTTAACAACACACTGGAGGAATGCTGCATTCGTTCCAGTAGTTATCTATCCACTAAAAGGTATTCTAAAATGTGAGTTACTCAGTTTTATGAATTTCGAGTTAAATGTATATAAAGCTACAGTATTTCAAATGTGATGAAGACATATTTCTGTGCATCTTAATTTGAACTGTTGGGGTTATTCAGTAAACTGGCTCATAGTAAAGCTTCTCCGTTAAGTGAACGGTATATCGCTAGAAATCGTCATTAACTGATAGCACTAAATATAAGGTAGAAAGACAGCTGAACGAGCGTGTCAAGTAACAGCAGAATCTCACTGACATCCGTTTCAACTTTTATTCCACCTCGAAATGCTCACCAAAGTAAGAAATACACCACATACAAATACATATAACTACCACAAATATAGTTGAAATGTTCAAATAAGTACAACAATTATAGATACATCGTTCATGAGGGAATTCCGAAACAGTTTGTCCATTTCAACTACAAAAATGATATTATTCTGTGTTTATCATGACGTGCTCATTGATAAAGGTGAAGACTGATCTTAGTTACCTTCAGATAGTCAGAAGGGTGTGAACTTATGCATTAAGAAACGCATTTATTATCAGTATTATTCTCAAAACAATAGTGCAGTAGCTCAGATTCAGATAATGTTTACTTTCTGAAAATCTTTGTTAAATCGTGTATATACCAGGATTTTGTAAGTTACATTAACATTATGATTCAAGAATAATCACCAATTAGGACTTAGCGTTCACTGAGGTGGAGGAAGAATTAAAGTGAAGTTTGAAAGTGAAAACACCAAGGGAATCAGTAATCAACATCATCAGAAGCATTTGCATCTTTTAGCAGTTATAAGGGTGATGATATATTTGTACTGTATGTAAAAGTGCTTGTGCGAGATGCTGAAACGTTTTTGATATAAGTGAAGGAAATACTCATAATTTGATGACGACTGATATTTATATCACATTTTTACTAAAATACGTGAAATCATGTCATTTACTAGAAAATGAGCCAAGTAAAAATAATGCTGAGATGAAGAGCTTAAGTGTGAACTGTTCGTTAAAAGACTGACAATCTAGGAGAAACTGGAAGTTGTACAACGAATTCTAACCACTGTACTCTGAAATATTCTGCAAATTGATAATTGTCATTTCGGACTATCAACATCTTGACTAGAATGTCATGAAAATCCCAGATTTCTTTGTGAATCGGTGGTGTTATCTGAGTTACTTAACGATTGACTTAGATCTATTGATGACGACTGGATATCCCTCCGTTAAATCTTTCCAGACGGAAGACAGTCTGCTGAAAAATGTTGAATATACACAAATAAGATTATCAGTAGCATTTAACAGACTATTAAATAGTACCCCATTTTATGACTGGCTGAAAATTTTTATTCATAATGTGTAAATTACGAGTACATTCGATGTTACCCACTATTTCTCGCACTCAAAAATTTCAAAGCAATCTGATTTAAAGCGGAATGACAGACACTGTGTAAAGAAGTGCACGTAGTCATATTCAACGGGATATTTCAGTGAATGATATGCCGTACTTTAAGATAAGAATGTTAGGAGTCATGTGTATGAGGTTAATTTTAATACGAGTTATCTTCTTGTGAGGAGGTTGCAGTGAAGCACCGTGCGATATTAGTATTCTTTTATGTACAGTTCACAGGTTCCTTAAAATGACATTCTTCTTCCTCTTTTAATGTAGATAAATGTAAGTTTATTTTACACCTCCTTGAATTGATGCAAATTTTGGGATGACAACGGTAAATCATTCTGTGTCACAGGGATTGCCTAATCATATTATTTTTTCCATTAGTCCTTGTCAAGTTTTCAACAATGTCCCAAAATCATCTCTTTTGATGTGAATACGCTGCCTTACCATACCCCAGATTCCATATTAGTTTGTTTATTAGATGTATCACACAGTGAAACAGTATTATTTATTGGATGATGTTTCGAACAAAATTTATTGTTCATAATCATATCAATTGTAATCATACGACTTCGAAACTTGAGTTTTGTAGCTTTCTTTGTCCTCTCCTATTTGTTGTACAGGTAATCAGGAAATATGTAGGGAAATGCAAAAGTAAAATAAATAATGATAGTGGTGATAGTGATAATCATAATAATAATAATGACCACATGCATGTCAAATATGCGCAAGACAACACTAACAATAAGGAATCTAAATCATCAGAAGTAATTCCATATAAGGAAGGAACTTCGGAAACGTTACGCAGAATTCTTAACAAGGTAGGAATAAAAATGGAATTCAAACTCACAAACTCAATTAGAAACAAGCTTTGTCGGTTAAAGGATCCTGTAGAGCCTTTAAAACAAAACAATTTAGTTTATTTAATACCCCACATGATTTTCACATCAGATGCATAGGTCAAACGAGTAAAACAGAGGCAGTCAGACTAGCCTAGCAGAAAAACTTATTAAAACCTAGATTAGTTGAACCGAATAAGATAAGAAATCTAGAGAATAGTTCAGCTATAGCACTACATGCAGTTAGAAACAAACACACAATAGGATGGGTTAGGATGACAGTTTTAAAATAGAATATAACAGGGGAAATGGAGAGACTGATAGCGGTAGTTTTGTATATCGAATCAACTTTAAATACATGTAATAGGAATGATTCAATACCTGTCCACTCGGATATCTGGAAAATCCTACTCCCCCTACGACAAATAGTAGAGGACAAAGAGAACCATAAAAAACTAAATAAATAATACTGTCTAACTAACTGTGTGATTCATCTAATAAACAAACTAATATGGAATTACTTACAAACACCGTGCCCAAATTTTACACATATCTTAACGAACCACAGATTATCTGACAGTTGCCTGATCCTAACTGTGGAATGTTTCTAAACTGCCTATTCATATCTTACAGTTTACTTCATTATGCTTCAATTGCATATTCAGGGTAAATTTTCGCGTGTTACACAGACTGATTTTCGTGTTCGTTAATCCAGTACATCGTATATCTTCATGCCATGCTTCACAGCTATTTAGACCATTTGTTTTCAAATGCAGCCCAACATCACAGATTTTCTGTCAGTAACTTGACCTTCACATGCAAAGTTTAACAATCGCCAGTCTTGATTTATTTTGTACTAGCATTTGGTGAATTTCTTAGTTTTGATGGAGCTGCCCACAGAAGGAATAGCTTGATTTTGTGAATTGAATGTTTTGTACATAAAAGAGACTTCCTGTTTACAGGATGCTTTAAAATTAGTGTAAGGGGTATTAACACAATGTTTTTCGTTGAAACGTATCTGAAATTGTTTTATCACACTCAATATAATTCAGAGTTACTAGACATCAATATATAGGATTCGAATATTTCAAATAACTGATAAAATTATTATTTTTATTCTTATATTTACTGGAGTGATGACACTCATGTCACGTTTTCAAGTTGAAATACCTACTGATCTAAAATAATAAACTGAGTACATTTTAATTTACAAGTAGAGTGGTCTTAAATTTATAGTTCATTCTGTTTACGCAGCAGGAATAACGTGACTGAGCACGTTAAGGATGTAATGAAAATCGAATTTGACATCTAATAATCATGAAGTTCCATTAGTTTTCAATCACATGTTACTGTAAATCACATAAATTTGATTGAAATTCACATCAAAGCTAATTACACCTGACTGATCAACACTGATCAAATCTTTCACTAACTTCTAACTATAAAGTGAAGTAGCTCCCTGTCAGGAATCACTATTCATTCTTGCGGTTTACGTCGCACATATCACTGAATAATAGTCGTTGTGTGTCTAATTGGGAATGTTTGCAATAACAGTGCCAAGTAAGTATAATTTGAATTGTATTCATGAACAAGTTGTTTCAGTGAACTATGTGTAATATCCAGATATGCATTTCGATGAACTCTTAACTTACAATCGACACGGGTAACAAAGTTGGGTATCCTAGCATGAATATTTTCACTAAAATGCATTTACAACTAATTCCACCAGGAGGTAATATTTTAGAGCATCAAATTCGTTCAACAAACAATAGCAGTATAATGAGCTAATTTTATCCTTTCAATAATACCTCATTAGTTCCCAATGCTTTACACAACATGAGAACCCTCAACTGGATACAAAGTGAATGGCTAAATACGATTGACGAAATCGATATGGATTTCTTAGGTTGTTTCTGACGAAGGCCAGATGCAACAGTTGAATCGCTTTGGGGACTCAGAAACTATGATTTAGTTCTGATCAAAATGTGGCACGGGATAGACACTATTTGAGGCATTTTCCTGCTTGAAGTGTAGGATGGTACTTATAACGGAAATCTTATTAACTTGTATTTGCCTCGTAACGAGTAGTGTGGAATCGTATTACTTGAAAGTCTTTCTTTCCATTCAAAATCACTTGACAAAAAGCTTTTCTCACAAGCGTTTGCAGAATAACATCTTGAATAAGTGACCCACTATTGAAAGCCATTTCTTATCAGAGCTGTTTAACTTTTGCAATATTCCAGATGATTGATTTGAAAATATTTTTTTAATGAGAACACAAGCATTTCGTAAACTTAAGGACACAGTAATTTTTCGCATGAAGTCCAAGATGTTTCACATCACAACACGATGAGCGGAATAAATTTTCAGTTTTTCTGATACCTCTTCATCTAAAGTCAGTCTGAATATATTCTGTTTACTTCTAATTAGGAAGCGGGATATATTCCCTTCCATAACCTCAGTATGCTTGCTATCGTTGTAATGCCATTCAGTATTTTAGTTTATGTTGCATATATCAGCAAATAATAGCTGCTGCAAAGCTAATTAAGAATATTTGCAGAAGACATCAGTAAGTATACTTTGTACTTATTCTTATACTTGGTTTTACGAAGCACAATGTTCAAAATATGTAGAGAAATACTTGCATAGGAATCACATAGTGCTAGTGTATACGTACATCTAGATACCTACTTTCTAATGTTAGTGTCTTTATGGATTCCTGATCGGTAGTCGAAATAAACATGGAAACTATGCAAGACATTTGGATATCTTGGTACACACATTTGCCCTAATATTTTTATGAAACAAATCACCATAGAGTTACACAGAAAAACACTGTGCAAGCATCAAAGTCTTCAAATGAATAGTGACATGAACACTGAAGCCACTTACTTTTTGACTTCTGCATTAGTATTTCTCACTGTATTATGCAACATTACAGCTTAATGTGATTTACAAAATGAACTTACTCAAATAACTGTATATGAAGCTAGTAATTTATTACAAGAGTAAATGTTGACAGTAGTTTATTTTGTTGGTAATTTGGAAACTAAGATAAACTTATGATGAGAATGTTGCACGGGATGAAGATATACATTAAACATTTTGAGATGATTTGAGGTGCGACTCATGAAACAGAGTGACACTTTCATGGGTCATACTAGTTATATAATCTTGTACGGTAACTAGGCATCAGGATTCATATTGCTTCAAAGTATTGACTACAGTCGCGAACGTGGTTTTAAGTTATTTTTGTGAAACGTATTTGAATATCTTTTTCTTCAGAACCAAAAACTAGTATACATAAACAAATGTTGAAATATTGAATGAGATGACCTCTTAGTTTTCTGCGGTACCAAATTTGAGTTTAATCCTCTTATATGTTTTCTTCCTGACACATTGTTCAGTCGGCCATCTGTCGAAATTCATCTCGTCTGAGAAGTTTGTAACTTAGTCACGACACTAATAATACGTTGATATACTTAAGTGATCTAAATGAGTTTTCATACATTTTTCCTGAAAAAGGCTTTAATTGCAGTTTATATCGAAGCGAAATGAGATATTCATTTCTGGTTTTTCTGGTATCATTTAGGAATAAGTCATTCAGTCCCTGTTGTTTAATTTTTAACATGAAGCAGAAAAACGCCTTCTCATGATCCCAACAGATTTGCTGTCGTTGTTCGTGCTGTAAATTGCTTTTCGGTTATAAGTGAATATCCACAACGATGCTGCTAATTAAAATTATATGCAGCCGACCACAACAGTGAGTTTCACCTGTACTTAATCTTGAACACGATGTTTGATATGCAAATGTATAGTTTCACGTCAACGTAGAAAGCATTAGGCGTCTGTGAATGAAAACATATTGATACCCTTCTTATCTATTATTTTATTGTTTCACGATTTGTAACCTAAATGAACAACGAATTTATATAACAACGTTGAATATCTTGGTCTAAACAATTCCACTGAAACATTTGCATGCACTGAATTCTCTCAAAAATACACGGAGGTGGATCATTTTATTGACCGAATTCCTCGGAAAAAAATGACATATGCAAATGTTGAAATACTGTCTCAAATGACCTATTTTCTGTTTAAGAATAAAATATTCCCTTCCTCAATTCAAGTTTATTCAACTAGTTAAAAAGTGATTTTTTATTAGTTATTCACAGTATGGATATATACTCTATGTGAAATAAAAGGATTCTATACACCAAAAGCCATAGTTTTCACTTTGGTGAGATATTTCATGAAACACAATATTGTAGGATTAAGTCTTTGTGAATATTTTTAGCATTTGAATTATTGGCTTTTAGAAGAGAATTCTCTATTTCAATAAGTGAATAAAAAGAATAGTAAATAATGAGAATAAATAATGAAATAATGAACATTTTTATAATTTGCCACACATACCAGTTTATCGTGAACTGCGCGGAGTTGATGGTGAGAATATTGGTTAATGTTAAGAGGTTATATATTGAATGCAGTAATTTGAAATTTTGCATATTGAAACCTGACTGAATACGAGAGAAGTGCCTATAAACAAATTGGAGTCAGTTGCACATGCAAATAAGCTCAGAACGTAATGTACTAACACCTAAGTTGTTATTTAACTGAAATAATTTTCACATTACATTAAATTCGACGTATAATGACCTTCGTTATGTCTGATTAGAACACTAATATAAAGCCAGTTTCAGATGGAGTTCCACAATCTACATACATTTTCATGAGTTTGCTTGCAGTAATTCGATCCGTAATAAGTGTGAGAAGCAACAAGTACTCGATAGATGTTTCTTTCCACTTTGGAACTCATTGGTACCACGCACTCACTGTATTTCGAAACCAGCATATTCCAGAGAACACTCAGACACTGGAACCCGACTCAGTGGCCTATTAATACTAATTTCTGACGATTTGTAATTCTGGCGTGACCACCAGTCAATTAATCAAATACTGGCTAATGAGTGACTGGAGGACGAAGATGCCCTGACTTCTAGTGAGAAGTCCCATCCAGTGAGATAAACTCAATCAGGAGTAAGGACAAAAACTAGCCGCTGCCATCAAAATGTAGTTACTCTAAAGTCACGAACTGGTTGAAGGTAGGATTTATGGACCAGTGAGCCGAAACACAGAGGCTGAATGGTCTATAAGCTCGCCTTGTAATTTACTCCGTCGTTCGAACTATGGTTGATTAGTACTTCTGAGAGTCAACTTTGAAAGAGGTTTAGGTATAAATATATTTGCAAAAGTAACCTTTGTTTTTCCTTCACTTTCCCCAGTGGAACATAGGGCTTCAAGCTTGTGGCTTGAAGTTTCTGTAGCAGTGTTTATTTTACAAGATGGGGTTGCTTGCCTCATGCCCAACCTTTCCTCTTCACTTGTATTATTTCTGGCTTAGCGAGGTAAAGGAGTGCGTCGGTCGGGAATCGAACCCCGGACCATGTGCATGGTCGGCGAGTGTCCTAACCGCCATGCCACCGACGCAAAAAGGAGACCCATAGTGATTAGTATAGCACGTTCCATAAAGAACAAAACAAACAAAAAACTCTTTTGAAATTAGTTATCAGGAAAATTAGAATATTCAAGATATAAATAATTTGAAGAGAATAGTCGATTACTAGTTAACATGAAAGTTTTTAATATGCAAACGTATACCACTTTAAAATCCACCCTGAGTTTAATTTTCATAAAATGTTGAGATATTCATTCCACTCTGCTAATCATCTCTCCATCTACTAAATTTCACATTGATCTATCACCTCGATGTCACTACAGATGCAAACTAAGTTCTTTTACATACAAATGAATCGGCATATTGTGCACTCAATACAAATTTTTAGAAATGCTGTTGAAGACGGTGTATATTAAAAAGTAATGTATATCAAATCAATTGTTCAACTGACTTGCTTGTGTTTGGAAATCCTTCTAAATGCTCTTGCTAACCAATTCTGCAGAAATGAATGCCGGTAAGTGTCATTTATTCGAATTTTGAGTAGCAATATTGAAACAGTTAGTTTTGTTGTTCATCGAATAAAAATATACATTTAAAAAAGCGTAGCATATGTAGTAAATATGTACAACTGTAGAAGCATTCGATCACTTTGCATTTTAAGTCTGATATCTTCATTAAGGCGACAAATGGGTGTATATCTTTGATTTCATGTTGACACGTACATGAGATATATAGATTAGGATGCCTAGTTTCAGGATTTGATGAATGACGATTTTCCATTGTTTTGTGGCGATTTTCATAACCGTTCATATACCTACACAAAACTTAGTGGAGAAATACAGTTGATACACGTTCTTTACGTGTCTCAGTTTTGTCTCTTTATCTTATCAAAGTTATAGTATCTTGTGAATGTACTTCCGCTGAGAGGGACACAAACTTGATGAATAAAAACGGCATTTGAAACAATAAGTTTTTTTCGCAATAAACGATGGTTTATGTGGGTTAATGTTTTAATCGAGAAAGCTTTCATTTTCATTTCAGAAAAATTAGGTAAGGCCGAATTCGTTATATGAGTGAAATTCTACGAACCTGGTGCTGACTTAAGCAAACAGTGCCATAAATGACTTTCAGACATCGATAAAACCTGGTTGATTCTAGCCACCAATACCATGAGTTCACTAGCTTAAATAGTGTGACAATATTTGAGAAACTTAAGGAATACTGTTGACTGTCATGTTGGTCTTCTTTCATTTCGTGAAAGTACTGGAGAAACACAGTTTTCTGATTGATTTCATTACACACATGTTGCAAAACCCATATTCCACATTAAGTAGTCTCAGTTGTTGGGAGGTCACCAGCTTCTGTAAATGCATGTAACAGAGTGTCACCCACACCAATTCAAAGTAACTGTATTTACAAAATAAGTGCTTTGTCAAGAATATCGTACCAACATGTTTCGTGAAAAGTGATTTCTTGTGATGTTTAATCTAATAATGAAAGTGTATTACACTAAACATTTGTGACTGGCTAAAGAAGTATGTTCGAGTCAGGAAGCGACAAAGTCACGTGAAACACTTGGAGACAGATCGAAAGAAGACAGTGTGGCGAAATAAAGTGAAAATGAAATTTCACATGACTTACAACAACACATGCCCACTGACTGGAAAAACTATATGATGAGGTGCTATATTACAAGAGTTGCGACATTTAAATGAGTAGGCGCAGTAGTTACTTCTTTCTGACATCAATGATATAAATTACTGTTTATGAATAGACTGCTTAGGCGTACACACTGTGGATAGCTAGGACCAAGATCACTGTGAAAACACAGCAGTGATCGAGGCAGAAATATTTATTTTTCGAGTGATAGTTTATCCTAAAGGTAGTTTGGAGAGGAGCAAGTGGTTTAATGTCGCTTTCCTATTTATGCCATTTTTAATGAATCCCCAATGTTCATTCCTTGCTTAACGTGTCCTACTGAATGATATATGATGAGATATAAATTCAGCTTGACCTAAATTGATATATGTATTGATAATTACATAAAACATTGAAATATTTTAAGGCCTTCGTTGTCACTGCTCTGATATGTATTACAATTCAATTGTAATATTGGAAATTTTGTTTAATTTCAGAACCATTGTTTCTGTATGTACTACTAATTCTCATACTAAGTTTGTGTGCCTATTTGCTAGGTTTCTTTCTACTCATTCCCTAGCGTGAATGCTGAGTCACTATTATCTTTAACGCTGCAAAATTTCTAAATGATTCATATTACGTTGTGTAATTGACATTCCGATCTGTAAAAATACAAATTTCTGCTTTTTGGGTTTTGTTTTCATTTAGAATTCATAATATTGTTGAAAACTGGTTAGTTGGTATAAATGCAGTACCCGAAATGATAGCGAATGTTGAATACTTGATATTTGTGTGTGTGTGGGAAAATGCTCGTGAAATAGCAGTTACATTGGTGATATTTGTGATGAAGTCTTTCACTAAGATATTCATCAATACGTGTCGCTTGACAAAAAGAATCAAGTGAAAAGAGAGCACTTTCACCAGAACAGAGAAATTAAAACATAATGAGCATTGAAGCTGCTCAAAAATTAACAGATCAGAAGAGCTATGTAAACTCGAATTGCGTGCTACATGTAATTACTAAATATTCGTATGGTTAAAATTAAGAAAGAAATATGATCGATTAATGGTGTCTCCAACTAGACTTCCCCCAGTTTTGACCGAAGCCTTATGGATCATTCAAACCACAATATTCAGTGGTTAATCGACGTTTACTACTCAATTTCAAATAAGCTTGCAATCTATAACTTGAATGCATATTTCAAATTTTGTGCCCAATTTGAAATAAGCTGTCAGTGAAGTAGATTATGTAGACATATGAAATAATACCATTGTTAGCCGTTTACCTACGAGTATGCCGATATCGCATGCTGAAAATTTCATAGTTCCACCGGAAGACGATGTGGAATCAAGCTATAATAAAAATTAAAAAAATAAATATATCGATGGTAGAAACGACTTAATAGTTTGTCACCAAACAGGTTTGCCACGATGAACATAAACAGACAAACATTCATTTCAAAACTGATTAATACCTTTATGCCAAACTGAAAGGGACACGACTGGTTCACTTCTTGGTCCTGTCCTGGTTGACATCTTCACAGGTTATCTCGAACAGAAAGGGACAAAGTTCTCGAGTCCATATAGAAACCAGTCATTTATGATATGCTGGTAGTACGCCGCTGGTAACAATAGCATCGGTCAATCTTAATAACTGACTGACCATTTTAACCACATCTTAATTAACAATAAATTGACCTTGGAGGTGAACATTTGAAGTTCACTTTCATGGATCTTAGGATGACGAAAAGGATGATTTTACAGCCAAAAACCCAATCTACAGGATGAACTTAGACTAAACAATGTCATTACTGCAACCATTTCTGTTCCATTATTTTTAAGTGAAGGTTAGTCGGGATAATCTGTTTAGGAACCAAGAAGCTGTGTTCGCTCAACAAGCTTAGGGGGATTTCACTTTAATGATAAATACCTGAGAGATAGAGTGGAATTCCTAAGGTATTTACGCGAACTATGATGGGAAATAAAATATTTTCCTGTGTAAAAGAAGAAAGTTCTTATTTATCTTTCCATTCAAGTAACAAACACCAATACATAGGATTAAAAAACAAACACATGGTGAATACATATCATTTGTCGTCGATGATTTCGCGTTGTCGTTCAGAATAACAAGCGTCAAAACGAAACCAAAGTTACTTCGCTCCTCCTCAGTTAATATCATTAAACGCTTTCAGAAATATCTATTCGACGAGAAAGTGAGTAGTATCAGTCGCTCACTACCTTCGCATTTGTATTTTGATATTAATAATTCTGACTGTCCAATCATCGAAATTCTTTATACTAACGATGGGTGTGGAGCTTCAGCTCATCTAATAAAATTTTGGAGATTTTTTAATCACAGTCTGACTACTCATCCTCCTGTGGTTTCAGTTAATACAGGCTTCTAGCTTTTATTAGTTAACAAATAGTTAATATTGTTGGAACCTCATTATGACGCAAACACTCTCTTCTAATACGATTTAACTGCATTCACAATTTATAAGTGAATACAAACCAATATATATATATTTTCATATATAAGCCTTAAGCACAAGTGAAATGATGGATTCATTAAATTTTAAGTAATTCTTTGAAGATAGAACAAATCGATTTCGCAACATTGATAGAATACTCACCGGTCAAGTGAGATGTTCAGGTTATACAAGTTCGGTATGGTACGCGTCTACCGTCATGGTTCGGACCAACAACCTTCTGGTTAAATGACGACTTCTTATACCATTGGGGCACTGCGAACCCAACCTATATTCCATGAATTCCAACGCTTGCCATTTCATTATACGGCTCGAGCAGCAGAAAATATCATTGGTGGGTATGTCAGTTGACTCTGCATCAATCCGTGATGACGCAAATCAGATTTTGTTTACTTCGATTTTATATTTCATAGCAAGAGTGGCAGTTTATGCAACACTGGAATACTAGAATGCTCTAATGATATTTATCTATGAAGACGTCGTTAGAAAATCATGCCATTAGGAGATATTGAATACATAATATGCCAGTAACAACTGCATTTATTGAAATGTCAACAAAAGTTGATGAAGTTCAGTCGTCAGTTCTATTTGAAATTTGGTTACTAATTTTATTCAGTCTAAATAATGTACTGAAATGTCTGAGAAGATTTCATTAATATACTGTTGATCTTTTGTTGCGTATCAAGCTATAAATTCCGCTGATTATCTATTCTCGAATACATACTTATAGGTCGAGACTAAGCACCTCCTACTCTAGTATCAAACGAACATTTTGGTTGCTTGATTTATGTGAGATCCTTGTTCTAAGTTACACACATATGTATTTCTGTCTTAATATTCGGATTGTGCGTTTTATCTTCGAGTAACTCAGAATATCGAAATTGTATTGTCCTTGTTGTGATTAGTTTTCATCATCATGGAAATGAGACACTCATGAATATAGGCGTAAAATACAAAGAAATGATCCTCATTTTTGATGAGAGGCAGTGTACTGCTCCGAATTGAAAACTACACAAACGTTCTACTCTTACTCACTTTTGCCCAGTTTCTTAATGACTGGTCAGATTTCGGTGTCTTATATGTACAATTTTTCACTGTATGTAAACACTGGTGAGCTTCAAAAATAGACATTGTTACACACACATTAGTGGAAGCAAGTGGATAGAATATCTGAGTGAAGATAACCTCTTCGGCGAAGACGACTAGTCTGTTTAGTGTCAACTTCTTGAAGAAGTAGTCACAAACTGATTATTTTCGTCGAATTCACTCCCGCACGTATTTAGGTCACAAATATGCATTATTAGTTTTGTGCCTATGTAATTATTCCCTCAATCATGACAAAAAAGATGGAAATAAATTGCTTTGCGATGTTGTATTCATGGTCAAAACATTTCATAATATAAAAGACAAATTGAATTGGTCTGTCCTAAATTGCGACTCTTCTCTAGTTCACATCCACTGCGTTTCGGAGGGAGTAACTTCCAACTACAAGGCAAGATCTGAGATAATCAGGGACTCAATCCAATAGCTAATGAATTTCAACGTTTTCCATCTCCACCTGATGAATATGTTTATATATATGTAAACGGCAGCCGCTGTTTAATGTCATAGGGGATTAACTGATCTCTTCACTATCTTGAAAAACCAGGTTTTTCTTATGTTTTCTCAACGCATGTCAGCTCATGATAAAATGAATAACCGACCAAATCCTTGCAAATCAATGCTTGATATTCTTTCGGACTAGAACTAAGTGGGTAAATAATACGACACTTAAACTTAAGGTTGCGTTACACAGAACATTTGTGAAAAGAATTGGGTGTTAATGAGATAGCATAGTGACAAGTATCAAAATATGTAACATGAAAGTTGAAAAGAGTGAACGGAAGGCTCGATTAATAACACACGATAACTGCGAAAACACTATTAATAACAAATAACTTGTACTTTTGTATTCAAAAATACAGATAATAGGTGGTGTTGGATTCATATCTACTGTAGAGGCCAGTGGCGGTAAAGTTTCGTCTGTGTGAATAAATCAGCGTTTTCCAAATGAAAAAAGAAAGCCGCACGAATTCAGAGTATGCTGAAACATGCCAGCAGCACATGTAATACACAAGTTTTCATGAATTAACATCGTGATGATTAGTCGTTAATCAGCAAGAAATGAAATGAACAATTTTATGATAGTAATCATTTGGAAATACAAACATTAGATTAATAGATGTGACATATGTTATGCATGATGAGAACATCCAAATGTCATGAATAACCGAGTGTTTGAAATAAATAAGCAAAACGATACAGTGAATCTTCACATCTAAAAGTGGCTCTAAGTGTACAAGTTGATATAGACACCATTGGACAACATTTATATGCATCTATGGATAAAACATTGAATTCAGTAAAATTGTTTTCAATGTTCCTAACGTCTCTCAGAAAGTCTTCATTCAGATATCGAGTGGACAGTGAACACAAGACATGTCACTTAATCCATCTCATGGACTGTTGCAGCATATGTGCTTTGTATGCCGGCCTTACTGTGTGTGTATTAACTAATACATTGTGGTAAACTTGAGTTGCTTTTTGTTCAGAGATAATTCAAAATTTATACAAGGCTTGATAATGTAAAAATATGGAATAAAGTACCTGGCTATATCAGTCATGAAAAGACGTATACGACCACTGGATAGTAGAGATGCAGTTCAGTTCATTAAAAATCCTGCTGTCATTTCAAGATGTACAGCCAGTTATCACACGGTTGACTGAAGATCCATCCAATGTAACAAGTTCAGTATCACTTTTAGCTGATTCCAATTTTAAAAATACGAGTGTTGAATCTAGATTTTGGGTAATTGTGGAGAGTGATTTGTTAAAGCGTGAAGTTCAGTGCTGATAGAAGCTGTGATATTTTTTCCAGTCAAGTGATCATCATGATGGTTTATTTGATGTCCATATTACTTGTTCAATTTAATTCAAACCATCTGCAAACCACAACTTTTGGATATTCTCATCATGCATATCACATGTTATCTCTATCATATAATTTCTGCATCTCCAAGTGATTAATTTCAAGACAAGTGTGACTGTTGACTCATACAGAAACCAGTATTTACTTGTTACTGATTGCCTTTACACTTCTGCCTATTTGCTGGTGAGTTAATTGCTCGAGGATGAAAAACATGTGTGAAATGTCCGTACATTGTGGAACAGATGAATTAATTATAATTGTAATTCAGCTGTTTGGTGTACAAACTGAAGCTAGTGGAAATTCAGGGGCACAAAACATCATGTGTCTTCATGTTATTATATCAGGTTGGTTATGGAGTGGGAAATAATTTGTATGAATATTCACATATAAGGAGGATAGGAGAATGTGAAACGTTGATAAGCACACGTGGCATACTGTTGAAAACGGCTTTAGCTAAAACATAGCATGGATGAAATTTATAAAATTGACATGAAGACTGTTTTCAAGATAATCTGTCTACTAAACTGTCAGCTTCCACACTGGAATAATGGTGACACGATAGCCGCCTGTAAAATGCTATATTCTCATTTATTTTTAAGGAAAATGGTTTATTGATAACATCATCTCACACCTAAAATTGCTAAAGTCGTCTCAGGTGTTCTTCCCCTTATTAATAATTTCATTATCTTCGCGTTTATTTTCGTTGGTCTCTCATTTTTACACATCTCATACAAATTCAATTGACAGGTTAATTTTCGATCAGGTTTCTGAAACAAAGTTCGTCTTCAGATAATGATGACCGAATGTAGATTGATGCGTTCAGTTTATTTGCCTTCTATGCTGCAAGTGTTTTCTTTCGAAAAAAACACATTAAGACTGTTTTTTGTCAATGTTAAGGATATTATGACTAGATTGATTGTTCTTATTTGGAAATCTCTAATAATTAGTTTGTGTAGTTAAACTTCGTTCGATTAAAGATATTATCGTTGTCAATGACTGTTAACATTGAACGTTTGAACATTGCTTTTCGTCGTCATTGGCGGGCAACTCGAAGGCGCGAAGAAGAACGAAAGAATACGAATAAAAGTACAGTACATTCTTTGTAAAACATTTGGTTACAGACGTTGTACAGAGTAATGATTTTAACTGTCAGAGAATACCATTTCTGGTTGTTCCATGTGTTTTGAAGTTAAAGTCGATATTGTACTCAGTATAATTGTCGATTCGAGAGTCCTCGGAAATAATAGGAACTTAGGGTAGA
Organism: Trichobilharzia szidati; assembly: GCA_944472155.2. Classification (NCBI taxonomy): domain Eukaryota; kingdom Metazoa; phylum Platyhelminthes; class Trematoda; order Strigeidida; family Schistosomatidae; genus Trichobilharzia; species Trichobilharzia szidati. The sequence continues at coordinate 14,305,669 of OX235277.1, forward strand.
GTTCCTTGACAGCCGTTATGCTAAAAATCATAGTTGAATTCACCAAATTTCGAAGAGTTCTATTTGGTAATTCCCAAGAACTGTGAGGATTTCTTAATAAGGATCACTGAAAAGTGAATTGAGCAGGTTCTATCACTAGACAAGTGGAACCCGAAAAGGAAGCGGCGAGTTGGTCGTCAGTGCAAGGGTGACTTGGAGGAGGTCATGTGAAGAGGAGATGAAAACCTAGGGATAGACTTGGAGCCATTTGAAAACGCTAGCAAAGAACTGAACGCGATGGAGACGCACCGCTGAATCTGTATGTTCCTGTTAGAATTAAAGGAAACAATAATAATAGTTTTAAAATAATCAAATACCATTTAACCATAAGGAATTGCCATCATAAGGAACATTTCGAGGGATTTTTGTGAAGAATAAAATAATGACTAGATGACTAGGAGACATGTTGAAACAATTCATAAACATATTCATAGTGCAGATAATTGAGCAAATAACAATGAATAAATGCCAGGTGTGCATATGTACACACTAATGAGACTGTGATGTTTGATAGCTTCACAGGAATAAATAAAATGTCGTAAAGTGTCATGAACATAAGATCACCTCTTGGTTTTGTTGTTATCTTACAAATATGGTTTCAGTCAGCTAGTTTAATATTGTGGGGAACAATCTGGCTACCTAATTCTCAATTCTTTCGAAGTATGGATGAATCAAGCAAATGTGTTCAGTTCCAATATTTATTTATTAATTCAATGCAAATAAGTCAAGAAAACATCACTATACAGCTCATTTGAAATTTCGGCATCCTTTCATGAACTTTATAGGTGAAATAATCAGTCAGCAGCTCGACCTTCATCGAAGCACTAATAAATGTTATAACGCACCATTTTTATTTGATTTTTAGTGAAATTTCAAACAGGACTGACCAAAATTTGACAAAGGAAATACCAGAATTTTTTCAGTCATTCTCCGCTTATCATGGTTTGCTCACCAGTAAAGGTGAATTTTGTAGTTAGTATATTCAAAGTGATAAGAATTTTGTCAACAAATCCATTACGGGACATAACTATTATAATGGTCGTTTACAAGATCAATGCCCAACAGCTGTAATTCAGTTAACATTTGACTTCTCAAAATCTTTTATCGACTGTCGATTATTTTTGATTACTTCAAAAACCAAGCACATTTAGCGCCCAGACAAACAGCTTTTTACATGACATCATCATTTTAGCCACAATCTAGTTGGTCTTATACATGCAAGCGTAGTTTTTTGGCTGTCTGCATTCATGGATTACTATTTTAACCTACGATGTGGTTTCACTGTTAGAAAATAACAATTGATTTGTCTAGGTTTTCGATATTGGAGTATATAAGTCAGTGAATGCCCTTGACTGTCGAGTGAACAACCACAGAGAAATGCGCATTCGTTGTCTTTTGTTTTTACTGAACATTGCATTTATTTCCAAAACGGCTGATGGGGGTGAGTTCCTTCTGCTTTCCATTTGTGATAATGTGAAAACAGTGTAATATTAAATCATTTGATCACGCATGAACATAAGTGATTGAATTAGAAATTAAAAAACTTAAATGAACCAGGTGACTCGTCGTGATTCTTGCAGTATTTCACATTTCAGGATGCATTTTTTTCTCAGTGATTTCTGCATTTCTTATTCTCCTTGTATATACCAGGCTTTTGTAAGTTTCAATGAAATTGGAATATATGCAAATTAATAAATTAGAATATGATGACAAAGTAGCCAGGGGATTTCGGTAAATCAAGCACTGAGATAATTAGTAATCAACATCATTAGAATTCAGTAAAGAGTCTGTTTTCGCGGGGAAATTCATTTCCTTAGATATGCAATCGTAAATATATACAGGTTATCTCGTATGTATGTGCACATTCAGTTTATTGCACAAAAATGGAATCGGTTATGGTTATGATCATGTTGTTCACCAGAAAATGAAACAAGTGAAAATAATCTACAGATCCTTTTAGGTAGGTATGAACGCTTCCTACTTGTGTTACAATAGTGAAGACCAAGGAGAAACTAATTGTTTATTTCTGATTACATCTATGCTGTCTAGAATACCAGTGGAAACTTTTAGTTGTATTAAGAAGCAGTTCGTTTTCTTAGATATTTGATGATTAACGAAGATCTGTTGATGAAGATTCGATATACTTCCAATAACTGTTTCTTCAAACAAAAGATAGTCTCCTGAAGATGAATAAATTAGTTTATTGTCCACATTTGACAGAATATTATGAGATAGCGCATGTCGTGACTGGCTGAAAACCTTAGAAACAACATCCAAATTATAACCACATTCGTTTCGAAGTCTTATTTTTCGCAGTTCTTGGTTTCTGAGCAATCTAACTTTACAGGTGTTAGCTTAAGACGACATTATGTTAACACATTTATGAGATAAATCTTCTTGTCACTTACCTTCTTTTGTGGAAGATGTAGTCAAACACTACGTTGGATTAGCGTAATTTTAATTCCAGTTAAGAAATTCTATAGCTTCCCGTTTTTCATTCTCTTTCTATATAGTTAAATGGAAGTTCCATTCAGGTTCCTCAGATTTAATGTTGAAAGGAAACGGTCATTTCCACATATTACACTGGCTGCTTGATTACATTTTCCGTCACTCACTTCTAGATTATGCTTCGTAGCAATAGGAGTTTCAGGATGATTTCTCCTGATATGGATCTTCGGCCTTCCCATACCACAGAATATATGTCAGTTACCTGATCAGGACATTGGAATACTCATAGAAATCCTATCATAAATATGTGTTTAACTATCGCATGTTTCAATTCCATTCGAGTTGAATGTTATTTCGAAGCAACCGCCTACAAAACAACTGTTTTGGTTTGTGAATCGAATGCTTATTTCTACAAAAAATACCCTGCGTTCAGTGGATAGTTTGAATTTAGTGTCACAGCCAATTGCAGTATTTGTTTGATGAAAAAGCAAGTGAAATATACGTTTGACGAGTGGTACCTGATGAAATCACGAGATACATGCATGACTTGAGTATTCCAAATTCCTCTAATTGTTTTTATAATTATTTCTGACATGCTTATACCTCCTTAAGTGATGACAGTGGCATCGCTTTTTAAACTGAACATCTTTCAGAACCAAAGTATTAAATTCAACAAGACACATTTGAGATGGTTTTTGAAATTTTTAGTTTATTCTGTTTATGCAACTAATTTAAAGTGAATGTGACCGTAAGGTAGGAAGGTCATGAAAACAGACTCTGTAATCCATATATATGGAAGTTTTATGAGTATGGCATTACAGGTCACATCTATTTGGTGAATGCACTCTATAACAAAGGCGAAAATATTCTAGTTAGCATGACTGTCAAATCTCTTCAGATTCCTTATTCACCTCTAATTCTAAAGTGAAAAAGTTGCCTGTCATACATTAATCGACGTTCTTTAAATTTGCTTTGCACATATCAGTAAAAACAACAGTCACTGTGTATCTAATCGGGAATATTTACGATAATAGTGAAAGGTAAGTAGTATTTATATTCATTTATAGAGAAGATTTTAAAAACCACTATGCTCCACATCAGAGTACGTTTTTGATAAATATTCATTTTATAGTCTGAAATGAGCAACTAAGGTGAATGTCCTGGGACAAATAACTTCACTAGGATGCTAGTGTAGTGAATAACACACGAGAACACACGTTTACAGCACTGAATTCAGCGAATTATCAATAGTCGAGTAGTAGGTTTAACTTTTACAATCGTTATCATATCATTGATATGCAGGTAGTGAGTTATTTCAGAAGAAAACTGATTTGGAGTAGTTAAATCGTTCTTATTATTTGGGAAATGTGATATAATTCAGGTGATACTGGTAAAAGTCATGTTCGTTAGATGCGTTCACATGTCGGCGTGTGTTCAGAAATCGTATTGCATAAGAGGTTTTCTCCCGATAAAAATTGGCTGTCAAGGAATTATTTACACACGCATTCTTGACATGACTCTGCCTAACTGACCGGCTATTTAGAATCACTTTATACAGGAACTGTAAAACTTTCAAAACCATTTGTTCATTTCTACTCAAGGAGAGGAAACTAAAATATCCTGTCATCATTTCATTATGTTGGCTTACGTGATAATATCATTCATTTTGTTCAATTTACATAAGATTTATCAGCCATGAATATTCACTTTGAAACAAAACAAAAATGTTTGCAGATAAAGGCCTAAGTAAGTTTAAAGTCACACTTGTTCTTGAAAACGACTTTACGAAGTAGGAAATATGTGTAGGTTTGCCTATGTAGAAATCAAACGTTTCCAGTATACAGGTACATTTGAAGATGCCTACCTTCCATGTTCATGACTTTATAGGTTCCTTGATAACAATCCAAACAATTAAACAAATGGTGCAACAAAGTTTGACATCTTGAAACAAACATTTTCATCAGAAATTTATCTGCAATACACTACCTTAAATTTACACCGAAAATATCATTTGAATGCCATCAGATTCTCTAAATAAATAAAGACACGAAATTAAGTGTTACCTTTTCTTTGACGTTTGCATCAGAACCTTTCAGCACACTTGAATTTGTAACAGCCTAACATCATTGCCAATGCAGGTAACACGTCAGTGCGAGAATAACTGTTGAGAGTAGCATAACGCTTTTCGAATTCTCAAAACCAAGATATACTTGAAATGCTGATGTGGAGTGATCCACATATCTACAAATCTCAGAAACAAAAAGAGAGACTTTTATAAGTCACACTTGTATTATAACTTTGCACGCTGAAATGCAATCAGAAATCTGTTTGCTTGATAGTCGTTCTACTCCTGAGAAATCCGGTGTTAAGAAGTAATTTGAGTGAAACTTTTCAGGATATCTTTCTTCAGATTAAATAATCCATAAACACACGTAACTGCTGATTCAGATAACCTCTTCGTTTTCAGTGGTATGCGCTGTAGAAGTCGTCCAGTGAGGTTGTGAGAGCTTCACAAGTAAACCATCCTACTGAGGGAACCCAAATATGTCAATATCATCCGATAAGTTAAAATTCTTCTCTATTATATATGGTAGTAGTAGTAGTAAATATTAACTTAAGCCACAGATATTTGCTCCCTGACATCTGGTTTAAGCGACAGGTTGTTAAAATTCATTTCATATTTGATATTTTTCATTCTATCAACATTCTAGTGCAGTTGCGTGTAAATATTCTAAACGAGGACGTTTGGACTATGTATGGTGGAAAATCGAATATTCTACAGTGTAGCTTTCAGTTGACTTAATGTTGAAAATGATTTGAATCCATATTTGATACTTCTGGCACTCTAAAGAGAATCTCAAACTTTTATTATTTTTATTATTCCTTATTACATCCTAAACGGAACATCTATTTTTAGCAGTTCATCTCCAATGTGCCATGTTCTATGTTATCATTTTCTGCTGGACATATGACTACCACAGGCTCTCAGTTCTTTTTCACATGACCACTTCCATGTGGCTTTCAGATTGTCAACTCACGGGTTGCCTTGGTTGTGGTAACACTTGAATGTCTCTGTAGTGTATGTCCAGTACAACTTTATTTCTTTTCATATATTGAGTGGATTCAACTTCCGACGAAAGACTCTAGCAACCTATTGGATATGGCCTTCTTGATGCACACACCAGAAGCAAGAACCACTTTGCAAGAACAGATGGACCTGTGTTAATCAATATTCAGATCTAGTCGATTTAGCTGGGTGCTGTTTATCGACCTACAAATTGAAGAATGATGGACGTCTACCTTGCTTTTCTCATCCTCACTTTGACATCCTCATCCATGCCTTTTGATTTGTTGAAGTTGATTTTAAGTTGCAAGGATAAGTGAAGAAACAACTTGTTTTAGCTATCTTTCGTAGATGAAAACTTTCGTAGATGTTCATTGTTGTTGGTTAGGCTTCTTCGTTGCCTCTGTTTGCCCACAAGTCACTTAAAGACTCCTGCTTCTACTGCTAACCTGCTGGTTTTATCACATAAATGTTTGAGTTTGTTCAAGATCAAATGTGTCATCCTTGAAATATTCATCGTCCAGTGTCTTTTCGTCAGTCTAGTGAATGCCTGTCTTTTCACTGTCTATGTGCTACCTCACAATCCGTTCTAACTCAGTTAGGAATATAAACGGTGATAGTGATCAGCCTTGCCTTACTCTTGTCCTCGCATATAACGCTTCACTGAGCTTAACGTTGTGAACTTTTGAGTATGTAACATAATCATATAGCTGCTGAGTGAATTGCGTAAATGTTATCAGAATTATAACTAAAAGGGTTGAGCTTGTTCCTGATGAAATCCTTCATTCAGGGATATTTCAAACTCTTCCAGATGATACGGTCCAATATTTGTTTGGAGTGGAGAGAAGCTGGGTTATGTGGTAGTTCTTATAAAGTTTCAAGTTGTTCTTCTTTGATACTTTGACAAGTTAGTCATTCTTCCGGTCAGCAGGTGCCTGTTTTTCATCTCCGCGGCGACGTATAGAGCGGTGGCATGTGGTGTTCCCTGTTATCTCAAGGTACACCTAAGTGCCTCTTGAAGAAATGCAGTCTATTCCTCCTGCGTTTCTGGTTTCTTACTGAGTGGCTTTCAAGACTTCCACTTTTCATGGCGGGTGCCATCATTTTGTTTGTCAAAAGTCTTTCACATCAGAAAATGTTTTGATCACATATCTGCTTCTCTTTTCCATGTTTTGTCCACTTGATTGCGGTCAAACTGAGATGAAGTCCATCTGATTTTTTCTGTGTTCATCTGGCAGAACTCAGATCTTGTGACACCAATCACCATATTATCATAAGAGACTCATAATACTTCGAGGAAGTCCCCGAAGTCATTCATTTCAACAGAAAAGTGCCTCTCAATCCATATTGAAAAGTTTTTCTGCATTTTTGCCTCTTATTAGCTTTTCATTTATATCACTTATTACTATTTCGATGTAGCTATTCATCTGAGATGTTGTAAACTATTGTTCAGATTCGTTTGAAGAACTCATCTTTCCTTCTTCCGATCTTGTCAGCGCCAAATATGGTGTGGACATCTCGCGTTTACTGAAAGAAGGCACACTAACTGACAAGCTCTCAGAAGGCTTTTATTTCTCCCCCAGATTGCATTGTAGAATTTATTTCTGCCCACTGTGTACTCTTATTTAAATGATTATGGGAATAGTCCCAAGATACCTTTTGTAGTCTCTACATCTGTTTTTCATAAGACCTGGTAGTAAACTGGACAAGGTTGTTTGAACCGTCAGTGTACCTCTAGCTGTTTGATAATCTCAATATGAATCCTATCTTTTGACAATTTCTCATACTTTAGATTTATTCACATGAATCAGTGAATAGTGGTTACTGTAGAGCTAATGGCCGATATTTGCAGTGATGTTAAATCGTAAGTATAAACTATGTTTACTTTTATGCGTTATTCCAGGAAGCAACTTGCATACCATGAAACTTTGCAAAATCATCGATGTAGGATTTACAAGGTTCTATTACATTTATTCACCTGCACCTAGTTTTATGTCTTTCATCTTGATGCCTTGAGAGGTTCTCAATTCAAACTTGGAATTGAAAATGAAATAATACAATAAATATCAATATTTTTGAGTCAACACTTTCAGTAAAATGCGTTCTCATGAAAATTAAACCCAAAGTAGCGTTTTCAAGCAGTTATAAATTATGTCTTACCTGACACCAAGTTTAACCACTTAACCAGGAAATTATTATTCCTTCTTCACATTGTGTTGGAAACAACTGTACTTTCTACACGTGGACGGACACTTGTCATGAATTGAGGTTGTATGAGATTCGTTTTAAATAATGTCTTTAGGTATAGTATTTCCATATTTTAGAGTTGAGTTAAGATCAGACAATATTTGATATCATATCTTAACACTGATTAGTCATATGGTGCAACACCCTTTCAACCAAATTACTTTTTGACTGAATTGGAAAAGAATTTCGTAAGAAGGTAATATGTTCATAATAATTTTGAATTCAACTACAGAGTATGCTGAAGTGCGTGAAGTAGAAGGTGAGATTATTTTTTTTGAGGTTGTTTATATAACTCAGTCACTTGAGATTCGCATTAAGATGCTTATATTTGTTTAAATGTGAAAAGAGTGTGTGTATATACAGCTTACACTCATTTGCACATGAGTATAAGTTGACAAAGAATTGATGAATGTGTTACATGAAACCATGACAACTGATACCTGAGATCATGTTTACCCTATCACTGTATAGTGAAATTTGTTTTGTCTTATTACAACACATCAATGTCGAATCAGTCTCTGTTTTGTCTGCACAGTCTATTTGTCTCAATGAAAGTCTGTTATCACGGTTTACATATATTTTGATATATAAAGCTGATGAGTAGATTTAACTCTATAATACTTTTAGACTTTTGAGAGAGAAGCAACTTAAATATATATATGTAGTTTGGTGGTCAGACTTAAATGATGTGATGCGGATACTGAAAATATATCTAGAAGAAATCGGCAAATCCTCAGTCAGGATCAAAATTCAAATCTGTTGACAGATTCTGATTTAACGTTTACATCGAGTTACATTCCCTGAAAACGTTTATGAATTTGCTTTAGTCCGCTTTTCACTCCTTACTAAGAAATTTCATCGTAGGTTCGCTTTTCATGGTTATTTTAACATAAACTAATTTATGCATGATAACGTGACATATCTGACAGGTCAAGTTAAAAAAGCGTTATTGAGAAATACTACATAATCTACAGAAGAGCAATATTTGGATTGTTGAGAATGGTTTTTCAACACACTAAAACGGAAATGTCTCTTGTATTTCATAGCACAATATATAACACGAAGCTAAGTGGGCGAAGTGTATAAAGCGAAGCATTCTTTAACTACTCATTTGTTTAACAGGTTTCTGTGTGTGAAATACTCTCCAAAATACTCTTGTTGACCAACTGTACAGATGAGCAAGGCGGTAAGTGAATTTTACATTGAATTAAAATAACGACGTTCAGAACAGTTAGTTTACTTAGTGCAAACAGCTTATTTGTGTAATAGAAATATATCAAGCTGAGAGGTATTGTGAGCAGTAAATATGTACAACTGTCACTTTTAGGTCTGATATTTTTACGAAGGATGAGTGTCTTTTATTTTCATATTTAAATATACAAAACTTGTTTTCTGAGATGTGTCCTTTAAAGATTTGATTATTAATAGCCTTGCATTTTTAAATTTTTAGCTTATAACTTAATCAAAATGTCTTCTTATTTCAATACATTTTCTTCGCAGTGGTGGAACACTTGATCAGCTTTAGGATTATTTAAAACCAGAAGATTTTCTTCCAGTAAATGATTATTTCTGAATTTAATTCAATGATTTTGTTGAAAGATTTCCGCATTTTCACTTTAGAAAAATTGAGTAAGTTTGGATTTGTTTAATGAACGGAACTTAATAAAGTTAATGTGAACTTAGGTGAAGAGTGCCGCAAATGATTGTAAGATATCAATAAACTTGGTTGATTCCAGTCAATAATACCCAGAGAACACCAGCTTAAATAGTATGATAGTGTTTGCAAAATTCTTGGTGAAGACATCCGTCTACTTTCCTTTTCTGACAGCACTGATGAATTTGTTGACTGGAACAATGCAAATTTCTGATCAATTTCAGTTACATGAGTGTTACTACAAAATGTACTCCATGTGAAAGTCTCATCTGTAAAGACTTATAGCAAATTTTGACCGACAAACGTTTACGGCTTCTGTATTTATGCAAACGTTTTCTGTCACAAAATTCCAAGTAACACGTTCGGTGTAAAGTGCCTAGTTTGGTAATAAATTCTTTACACTTAAGATTTATGATAGGCTGAACAAACAACTTTATCGTTAGTTTTTCCGTCAGCTATTGTCTGATATAAGTCAAGTACTGAAAGACAAAATGAACAAGTGAAGTAGAGTGAGTTATGGTCTCAGGTTCCAATTCATGCTATAAATTTGAGAGCAAAATTCCAGATCACATCCTCTAATCAAATGACGGTATTTCTGTATGCCTCACGAACGGATCAGAAAGAGACTATCGGATATAAAATAGTGGAAATGAACTGTCAAATCGAATACAACGAGACATGCTCAGTGACAGAAAGATTTAATTATTAAACGCAGTGGTTTCTGTTATCTTAAATTAGCGATATCAATTACTATTAATGAAGAGACTGTTGCGGCGTACAACATTTGGACAGCTAAGATCGAGACCACATTTGTTTAGTGATCGTTAACTCTGCACACAGTTTAGAGCGCTGTTAATAATCCAAAATTTCTTTCTTGTCATTTATATAAGTGATAAGGAATCCTTCTGGCACATTCCTTGCTTAAATTTTCCTACTGCATAGTATATGAAAGGATATAAGTACGTTCTGAAGAACGTTGAATGAATCATGTAATATATAACCTCCTTCGTATTCATTGCTTTGATATATGTATATATCTCACTTGTAATACTGAACATTTTGTTAATTTCAGGTACATTGTTTTTATATGTACTACTAATTCTCATACTCAGCTTATGCGTTTATTTGTTAGGCTTCTTTCTACTCATTCCTTAGTGTCCTTTTATAACCTACTGATATCCGAAATTCTCAATGACTCTCATTGCGTTCCGTAAATGACAATTTGATGCATAAAAATTTGAATCGCTGCTGTTTGTGTTTCAGTTTGCATTAGACTTCATATTAATGTTTGCATGATTTTAATTGGGGGAAAACTGATATTTGCTATAAATGTAGTACACAAAGGGACAGCGAGTGTTTAATACTTGATATTTGTGCTCAAAGATATGTGTATCGCTAAATTGCGATGACAGTGAATGATATTGTGACGACATTTATCATAAAAGTTTTGCCTATACACGATGTTTGATGAATGAAATGACCTGGAGTTGGAACATTTAGAGAAGAATAAAATTTCATTAAAAGAGAGAAATTGATCTTTCCCAGTTTTTGTGCATATTACTTTATGCGCAAATCCTTAAAAACCATTCTCACCAAAATGGTGACCGATTAATCAGTCTATACTTTGAAGGTACATATCGATTTTTGAGTGAAGTAGATTTAGTCAGCATATGAAACAAGAACATTGTAATGACTTTATTTATAAGTATATCGTTGGTGCAAACGACTTACTTAATTTCTTAACAAACGGATCTGCTACGATTAACAGAAACTGATATTGACTGACTACTGCTTCGTTGAGCAAATACATTCAGTGCATATCTAATGACGAGCCTCATGTCAAATGGTGCACTTCCTGTCTTGGCCGACAACACTAATTTCTCCAATTCATGAAGAAACCAGTCATCCTGAATACGCTGATATTAGGTTTGTTGTCTAAAATAGCATCACTCACGCTTGTGAATTGATCGACTGTTTCAACCATATCCTGGAGAATGAACACTAAAAAAGTTCAGTTCCCTAGATCTCAAGATGAGAGGGAGAAATGATTGTAGATTCGGAAAATTCATCCACCGGAAGGAGACTAAGGTCGAATAATGACTTTATTGTAACAGTTTCTGCTCCGCCATTTTTATGTTAAGATTAGTCAGTATACTCCGTTGAAGAACCACGACAACGTGTTCACTCATAATCTAAAAAAACTGCGCTTAATTGATAAGTGTCTAAGACAGAATGGCTTTCCTAGGATATTCAACCCGAAACATTGATATGAAATGAAAGATCCAACTGTGGAAAAAGAGAAGTCTTCATTGGCTTTTTATTCAAAAGAGAAGCAGCATCGCAATGAATTAACAAGACAACTCAATCGTGAATACACATCATTTCTCATCGAAGTCTCCAAGTCTTTCAAAAAAATGTGAAAAAAAGAAATCAAAGTTACTACACTTCTCCAAAGTTATTATAATCAAGTACTATCCACCAAACGTATACAGAAAATGAGTAGTATCAATGTCTAAATACCTTATTAATTGCATTTTTGTTCTGATTAAGCTGACGGCATAATCGTTTAAATTTATTTTTACATAACCATGGAAATGGAGTTTCACTTCGTCTTTTTCATCTTCTTAAGTTCTGACAAATTCTCTCCCAGATGTGATTACCTATCCTCCCTCGGATTCGTCAGTTACGCACTTCTGTTTTTCCTGAGCAATGAAGTAATGGATATTGTTGGAATGTCAGTTTGACACATGCACTTAGTGAAAATGAGGCTTGACTGTCTTCACAGTTTATTGATGAACACAAGCCAGTGTCTGTATATGTGTAAGCAAAGCACTGCTTGTGTTGACATGCTAATGCAGAAATCAACGCTTACATTCATTGTTTTTGTAAGAATATCTCTTGAGGCTGAATTGATCGGTATTGCGACAATGACAGAATATTCACCAGTCAGGTGAGATGTCCAAGTTTCGATTTTCTCTGATACAGTTTGTTCTTTATTGCTTTCTCATTGGTTATACAAGTCAGCACTTATCAGTGCTTCGGTCTAACTGATAAACCAAATAAGCTATCATGGATTATCCATATATGCTCATCGACTGTGTTAAACTTAAAATCATACGAGACTCAGCGTATTTCTAAGTGATAAAGCAATGTTAACGTTTTTAAACAAAATATTTGATAAGACGTTTCTGCAACTACCAGACTTGATGTTTCGCCTTGAGATTTTTGTCTAGACTATCAAATGTATACAAATGTTAAGAACTCGACAGTCTGCTTCGGAATAAAAACCGTTATACTATCAATCATGCTTTAACTGACACATCATGAAAATCCTACTATTTCACAACTCATCCAGTTTATAGCATATATCTCTACTGGATTATGCATGTGACTTGATTGATAAAAGGACTTTTGTGAGATGTCTGAAATGAAAAAAAAACATGAAATATTGGACAATAATGCAATATCTTAACCTTGATTTTGACTGGATGCTAGCCAATGAGAAGTCCTTTGTTTAGAGAAGCTGTGTGGTTACAGGATTCAAATCACTCTGACTCAAGATTTTATTTTGTGATTCAAATTAAATTCTCATACTTCCAATAAAACCTAAACATGATTTAAAATAGCATACAGTGGTATAACATTGCTTATTGAGCTAACCTTTCTCAAATATATAGGTACAGCTGTATCACTTCAGGTTGTATGTAATAAAATTATTCTGTTATGAATGCTAGCAGTTCTACTGAGAGTTGATTCATTTCTTGTATCATATTGATCTGTGTTTGAATTCACACGTAGTGAACGAATCATTTCCCATGTTTCATTGGCCTACCAAGTTAAGATAGCATTCTGAGGTTTGACAATTTTGAATATTCAAACTCTTATTCAAAGAAAAGTATGTCATGTCATGTGAGATTAAAGATAACGTATTCTGTCAGGTTTTAATGGAGTATATTGTTAAGTTATGATTTTGATATAGAATTCGAGATTTCATTTACATTTTCGCAGACATTTTCGAAAGTCGATGACAATCGATAATAATGATTGTAAATAGAAGTTTATCACCGACTGATAAAGCCAGAATACATGTGTCATCCAATTCAAGGTCAAGTGGCTGAAAAGTCGATGAGACAGACACGGTTAAGTTAAGGCACCAGGTTTGACCCCTGGTGAGCAGGGTCATGGCTGTATACGACGAAGAGACACAATCCAGGAGTAAACAGCCCCCAGTACTATTAGATTCTCAATAATTTTTCAATTGACATTAGTTCATGACAACATCTACACTGAAGTTGATCCTCATCGTTTAAATGGCACACTCCAGATTTTTGAAAGAGTCAAGTATTTCCATAACAAATTACTTTTTGCTGAGATAGTGAAATTACAGTTGAAACGTCTGTACTTTTATTTTCGCAATATGCAGTTTACAGAATAGTGTTGCTTGTGACTCACCAGGTGAATAAATCTGGAGGGCCTGTCAATGTCGCCCCATTTTGTTAGGATTTCACAAGCTTACTGATTGACAGAATGCTTCTTGCGATCAAAGAATATAATTTTGATACGGTGAAGTAAGATAAGACACATTTTGTCTGTATGAATAAACACTGAGATCTTTGATCAAAACGCGATCACAAAAGCTTGATTTATATTAAGCATAGGCATTTACTTATCCGAAGTGCGCCTAGTTCCATTTCGTACTTTTATGTACGCATGTATCGGTTGCATTTACTTAAACACGAACATTTTTCCACTCTCATTAGAGCGCATCTTTAAAATCTTGTTGCGTTCTTTGAGCTACGGCGATGCATGGTTGTGAAAAGCTGTGTGTTTAAAAGCAACCAGTATGCATATATTTCATAGTTATATGATACTTGCAATGGGCATTTACACAGTGAGTTATGTAGGTGGTTGTATTGAGAAAAACATTCTGAGATGTAGGATTCACTTCCAGAGTCCGTTTATACAACAAAAGCCGCATTGAATGTTGAGTTTGAGCTGGTAAGGATAATTCTGAAATTCATAAGCAGAAGTGAGGTAATGTTTCACCATTTACATATACTAATTGGTTAATAACTCTCAGATGAGATGTTCCAGGAATAATTTCAGATAATTTTCAAAACATCCATAGAGACAAGGGAACAGGAACTAACAGCTGATCTGAGATACCTGTTTTGGAGTATACATTCACCTCGCTATACAGCAGCGATCACGTTTAATTATTTTCGCATGTGTGAGCACGTCCGTTCTTTAAAACCTAGAAGAAAGTCGAAAACGTATTGGTATGGAACATCAACAAAATATTGCAAAATAGTGATGAGTAGTCAAACTGTAACCACTGACGGGATGAAAATTACTAAGCTCAAACGAGGTGTTTCGCAGTAAGGACAGATATCTAGAAATATCGGGTGTTACAGGAAAGAGTATAGAAACAGCTATCAAAATATAGCGTGTTACGGGTTAACAGCGTGTACAAAAGTTCACTTGCGGAAATGATATCAATGAGTGTAATGCCCATTAACCTACAAAAACAAGGCATAATCACGGCCAGTTACTTTCAAGAAATGGAATCACATCCAGTATAGAAGGAGTAGGTTCAAAACTTCCATCTGTGTGCATAGATCAGAGTATTGGATAAAGCAAGAGAAGACGTTAGTACAGAATAAGATGGTAGCATTATTTATTTCGTTGACTTCCTATCGTCTATCTACAACCCTCAAATTGTTGCTAAGCTTATGTACAGAAATAATTTTAGTATACTCGCAAGTCTTATGTGAAGCAACTCTACAGATGGTTCAGCATTAATCAGAAGTCAATGAGCATATATAATAATTATGCAATAACGACAAGATATGAGTAAGATGATGAGCAACTGATTAACTGAGTTACAATATGCTGAGTCCGATTAAAATCACAGAAACAGAAGATAAGCACAGTTATATTTTACTGAGTGAACTAACAAATAAAGATATTCAGTTGCCAGGGTACGGAGAGACTAATAATTACTCTCTGAAAGAAGAAATTGTTTTTAGAGCATTTCACAGAAATCGTTTCTGCAAACTTGAGGAGAATTAAGCTATTTTGTCTGGTGGTCAAAAAATTGGGGGTGTGCTCATTTTCTGTTGACCCAATGAAACTGCTCCTGCAGATACATGTAAATTTGTACATAAAATTACATTTACCTTGAGAAAGACATCTTTCTACTTTTCATTGCACCGAATAGCTTGTTATCCAAAAGACGAAAACCAACTTAGCTGCAGGATAGATTCTGTGTATTGAGGTATTCAATCTTCTTTTGGCCATTCCTGCAAAGTTATCACCTTTAAAATCCAGCTGAATGAAGAAAGAATGAATAAACTGATGACCAAGACCTCAGCAATGCAAATAACACATCAACATATCGTTTTCACTCAGCTTCCTTTGACTTTGTATATCACCTTCAATGAATTTTCCATAGATATTTAGTTACCGGTAGTTAATTTTCGGGATACGATTTTGCAAAATAATTATCTTTCAATTAACTATTCAGTTGTCAAAGAATTCTAATATCTCATCACCAAGTGGAATTATATTTACGAATTGGTCTAACAGTTGTTTCTTCTGTGAGGCTGAGCAGTCTTATCTTGCATTCATTAATCATTCCCTTCAGGTCCTTACAGTTGTATTATTAAGTGAGTGATTAGTTAAAAAATTATTCATTCCGTGTACGAAAGGAGAATTCACAAATAAGTTCAACCTTATAAAAGGTGTCAGGTGAGCAGCTAGTGTAAATCAGTATGTGAAAAAGAGGACATATTAGGACTACAATGATAAATTCATCGTGAAAACAACCAATGTGCAAAGTGAAGAAAGTAGAGGAATATATTGAGAAAAGAGATACTGTCATCAACAATAGTTTAGAATAGTAGAAATGCGAATTTGGATAATAATCATATGATGAAAGGAAGAAATTATTAACCAGTCTGGCTAAAACCATAAGGACGAAGATAAAAGAAGACAGAAGTGTCCGACAGAAAGAAAAAAGAGATAACAGGAAAAGGTACTCTTGAAGGGGATAAGACATTTCAAATCAAATACGGTCATGGTAGGAACAGCACTTGTTTGTGTTCTTTTTGAATACAAGGTTCCGATTAGTCATTGATACTTTCAATCGAAGGTGTTGCTTAGTGCACAGGTCCAGTACGTTCATATGAACTGTGATAAAGATTTCACCGACCAGATAACTGGCTACCTGAATATAGTTCTTCATTAGTGCGAAACAGATTGATATCCAAAATTCAATCACTTCATAATGAATTCATGAAACCAATCAAATCCGTGCAGACAAACACTTGAATTTGCTCAACTTTAATTTCGTAGGGAAATTTCAAAGTTGATTTCGTATAAATCCTTTAAGTGCAACCGCTGACTATGTATCTGTGTGTAAACGACTTTTTTCCCCAATTTTTGTACAAG
Source organism: Trichobilharzia szidati (assembly GCA_944472155.2). Taxonomy (NCBI): domain Eukaryota; kingdom Metazoa; phylum Platyhelminthes; class Trematoda; order Strigeidida; family Schistosomatidae; genus Trichobilharzia; species Trichobilharzia szidati. The sequence goes on from OX235277.1 coordinate 14,322,573, forward strand.
TACGGATAGTTCCGAAGATAAATAACGCCCTTTTTTGGTTTTAGCATAATTGAGAAGCACTCCAAAGAGACAATTCCACAAGAAGAAGAATTAATTCCTAATCGAATTGCTACATTTAAATAATATATTTGTTTAGCGTTATGAATTCTTGGCGAAACTTTCAAGGTGGCTAATCTTCAGAAATTTATTAAACAAAGTAGTTCACACGGGTCATGGATTACATGACTAAGATAGCAAAGAAAGTAATTTGATTTATAACCTGTTGAATAACAAAAAATCTAATCATATTTCAAAAGACACAGTGATGGACGGTTGGGCTTCCATTGCGAATGATGAAAATAAGAATTTGAATCACTGAACACGTATTCAATATATAATCCATCAGAATTCACTCTTAAGCTACAAGATTCAACCGGAAGTATTTTTCATTGATGTCATTCCACTAGGAAAACGCTGTGGAGTTGACTTAATGTATGCCTAAATTCATAAACAGCAGGTTAGACTAAGAATATTTACTTCTTTGTAAAGGAGTGAATAATGACTACAATAGCCTACATACATTCATTTAAGACACTTTCATATAAATATACAATGTATTCTCGAATAAGGTCGGTTTTTAAGGGCGTTAAATGAAATAATTTTATTGATTCAACATACCTTTAAATATGTTGACATCATTTATGCCCTCGATGAATTCGTCAATTCAAGTTCTGTCTTGTATTCTGGTTATAACATTTTATTGGAGATTACGCCTTTTCAGTTATTTTCATTTGTCTCTTCACAATAATGGTGGTATCTCTATTTGGAAATAACCATACTAGATAAAAAATGTTTGTGTATAAAGACACCAAATTCATATAAATCGGCAAGATGGTGTAAAACGAACATCAATATGACTACCGCCATCAATACCTAAACATAATATCACGAGGTATTTCATTTTCATGGAACCGTAACGACAGAATACAGTGATATTTGATATCAGAATTGATGCAGGATGATGTCGGAATAAAAAATGCCACACAGTGAAACTTTAATTTGTTAGTATTCTGCCTCTTTTCTATTCCTTTTCATGACCCGCACACAGCTTTATACAGAGTCTACATTATTCCTCAACAGCTTCTCAATTCAAGATTCTTCCAGAATACTCAATCTGTTTATTACTTACTAACGGACAGTAATAGTAGTAGTAGCAGTACAGACCAAATAAGCCTTCATTGCTGCGTACCAAAAATTCTCTGGTTTTAATCTAACATTACTCATGATCCGCAGCCTAAAGTGATACTTCAGTCTTGCAGACATAACAATAAATTCGTCCATTTATATTTCAAGATCTTCCCATAGATACCATAATACATTCTAAGTGTCAACACGCAGCTGTGCAACAGTGAGTGGCGAAATCATTTGGTAGATCTGTATACAGCATCGCAGTCTAAAGAAATATTTTTTAAAACTTTATTTACTAAAGTTACTGTTACTGCACATGTTCGGTGTACGCTGATGGCACTCCACTTTCAGAGCGTTTCTAATGAATACATGACTGTGTATGCAAAACTACATAGCCAAGTGATCAATTGGTCTGAAAGTAACTTCGAACTTTTGTTCACTTGCATTAAAAATTTCAAACATACGACAAGTACACGTACAAATCGAAATCTTGTGAAAGTACACTCGAATGGCTGTCATTTTCAAGATTTTCTCTTTTTATGCGCAAGTACTTGCAGTTAAACTTAATATAATTGGTTGGTTTTTCTGAAAGTGACTTGTGTGACAAGTTACTTGTCAATTAAGACAGCTGGCTGCTAACTGTGAGAAACTGCCGCTTGTTCTATTGCCTTATAAATATGTGCAAATATCTCCTGGGTGTGTGAGCGCTTTTTGCTCGAATTCAATTCCTCCATATAACTTTGTTGTTTGTGGTATCGTATCTTGTACTTAATTTATATCCATTTGGAGTATTTATTTAAAATAAGCGATTTATTTGTATGATTTGGTCACCATTTGTATTGTAATTAACACCAGATGTGAATTCCACTGAATGGAGATGTATTTTGATTATTGTCAGGGAGATTTGTGTTACTGCAACCAATCCAGACAAAACCAACATTTGTCGCTGCATTACTGTTCTTTCAGAGTCAGTTGATTAACACGTAGAAAGCTACATGTAAGCCATTTTAGATCACTTACAGTGCTGTTTAGGATGCTGTACAGTGTCTTGTTATGGATACATTGAATTTTATCAAGGATGCCAAACCTTGAGGGATGATATGTGAGTAAGTGATTTCAATTGTTTCTCAGCTTCACTCTGGATGTAGATCTGTGCAACTTCTACCACAAGGTAAATACAACAAGAAAGGCGAGGAGCAAAGTACCAGAGAGCAAGAAAAAGTATGTGTAGTCAAACATACATGTTCATATTCATTGTACATTGTAGTTTAGTAAACATACATATTTATTTCTTAGTCTTTTTATGCATCTATGCGACTAGCTTCTTTAACGTTTAAAGATTATTTATCGTATTTAAAGGCGTTTTATTAGGTACTGCCGTAAACTAATAATTAATCCCTTCAAGATATAGAGAGTTTAGTAATGTAATCAGTAGACTGAAACAGTCTGTACAGAGAGCGTTTGAAACTTACAGCCAAGGTGCAAGTTCTGACATCTAGGGGCAGGCTGTTTCATATTTAAGAATGCGTGACTATGAATTAGTTTTCGTGGTGTGTTGATTTAAGGGTTTTATTGTCACTGTGCAAGTTCGGTAACGCAGATCTTAAGAGCCTTCCGGTGAGAATTGAATGTCCTTATTGTCTGAGAATGATATTTTGTTTAGGACCTCAAAAAGGAATACGAGGTTTATAAAGAGTCATCTCGTCCGAAGTGGGTCTAGATTTAGAATCATGCTTCGTGAGATGTAGTCTATCTCACAATCGTAACCAGGTGGTTTGGACGTGAAATATCGTTGGATACTTTCCATCCTTAGCCTGTCACGTGTGCGAGTTCTGCTAATAATAAAAAAGCAGTATTCAATATCCATATCCATACAATTGTTTTGTATAGAATTAGCTTTGCTTCATCGTCCTGAAAGTTCCTGAGTATGCATCATAAAGGCATCCTCGACTTTCGAGTCTGTAATGCAACTTGGCCAGAGAATGTTAAGTCACTGGAGCACCTCACACCGTAGTCAACGACTCTTCGGTGTCTAGTTGCGTTAGCAGATTGAAGCGTTAATTTCATGTCGGTTGACCATGCATCGAAGCAGATCCAAACGGTTCCCAAATTCTCGTCAGTTATTTACTTCATCTTTCTCAGTGAAAAAATTTAAAGACTTGTGTCAAAATTACATATGCCCGCCTGATCGACATTTGTATTCTTGCGAAATTACAGCACTGTTTTTTAAAAACAACAACAGCAAATTGGCTGGCATAAACAGCAGTCTAACTTCAACTATTTTCGTAAGCAACTATATTTATTTCAAGGAAATTGCACAGAATAATTGGAACGTACCCCAATAGCCTGGAAATATATTTTTAAGCCATGATAAAAAGGTAATCACTGAAATACAATATAATAGGGAAACAGAAAGAAAATGCTCATTGAAAAATACTACTTCGGAAACCTATAAGTAATAATAGGTCTTTTGATTGAAAAATCTGTGCGAAGTACACCTAGAAATGTTTTTTATTAAGTTAAACAATAGCGGTATATTATCGCATAAAAATGCAGGATGTGAGATAGAAAACCACTTTGGTTGTAAGGGCGGTGATCGAAGAGCGAGATCATAATTCAGGAGAAAGATTATAGAAGGATTTCGTCATGGGAGAAAAGAAAATAGTAAAGCTCACCAAAATTCAGCTACCTTGTCTCGATTTGGTCAATAATCTATTTTAAACCAAATGAATCAGCAAAGGGTTGGTCCGATAGAAACTTAATTGCTGGTGTAAGTGACTTCAAACGCGTATGTCGGGGAACAAAGATGTCTTGAGCTCTTGCAGCCATGTACCATTGACGTCAAATGCCAGACGTTACATACTTAAGATAAATACTTATTATCTACAAGACCACAGGAATACACCACTTTGAGGTGTTAAAAATTGATAACATATCATGGCCTACTTTCAACAGAAGAGTCATCAAAGCAACACACTTAGGTGGCTAACTGATTAGTGGAACGTTGTGTTTGAGACTTCCCAACGTTTCAACAAATTCCGAAGAGTATAATTCGCCAGATATTGCTGAATAGATATTTTCAGATTCTGTTCAAAATTAAAGCTTGACAAAGACAACCGAAATGCATTCCAAAACGCCTACATTAGAACATTCTGAATATATTAAAATTCAGTCAACATTCGTAAGGTTTACTTAAGCGCTAAAAGACCTTCCAGATATCACAAAGTAACAAAAATTTACACTCGCTGATTTCATGCCTGCACTAAGTGCTAAGTCAACAGCAAATCATGTAGGCAGCTGTGATTCGAGACATCGAATACTCATCATCATTCAACTGGTCACGGTGGAAACAAGCCTGGGAACATGAAGAATCAGTAATCTGTAAAAAGACAAATTTCAAGCTTTCAAAGACATATGAGACCGGAGAAACGGTAGGGAGATGAGAAAAAAGTGCCAGAAAAATAATTCAATCACTCAAACCTGAAATATGGAAAACATTAATACCAATCAAATCAAGTGAAAATCAAGCGAAAAACAATGGAACTATTTAAATGGATTTAGAAAGTCGTGTGATTACTTTGATATGATTATGAGCAATAAATTTTGTTCGAAACGTCATCAGTAAACATTACTGTATAACACTGTGGGACTTTATCAAAAGTTTCTCGACCTACATTTTGCAATTTATGCGAAGAATACAATGTGTATTAATTTTATGGGAACACTTACTATACTAAAGAATCTCTAAAGCCATGCTGTGACGAGAAACTTACATGGAATGCACTGAACATGCATCCCATCATCGAATATGATATGAAATGGTAGTCATTAAAAAAATTAAAAGCTAACTCACCACCAGTGTATGGTACTGTGTGAATGGAAAACCAAAATAAACTGAATTGAAAATTAAAGTCGAATCAATATCAAAAGCACATATAGATTTCTAATTAGAAAACATGCCAATCAGTACAAAGCCATTATAAAATATGAAGAGAGAAAAGCAGCCAGATAACATCGAGAATCAGACGCATTTCAAGCATTCAGTGACATATAGGACAGAAAAAACGTAAGGGAGAAGAGAAGAAGGCGCCAGATATTTAATTCAATGAGACTAAGATCACACAAGAAAATCGCGTCTGACGACCACAACGCCAGGAAAAAAATCACAGGTGCATAAAATTCAAATTAGCCTAGACACACATTGTGTCAACACCGATTGACAGGGAATCACCGAAGCCATGCTGTAGCGGATAAAATTGCATGAATTCCCACAAAAATGCATCCCATCATAGAATATGACATGAAACCGTCACTACTCAAAAGTTAATTGCAAACCTACCGCTGGGTGAACCACCTGTAGGAACGGAAACAAATATTTTGTTTGTTTTCAGTCTATGCATAGAATATTTTTGTGCAGAAACAATTGCATTGCAGGTGTTAATCATGCAAATTTGCACAAAGCCATTCATTTAGCTGGCCACGGTGGAAACAAACTGGGGAACATGAAGAATCAGTAATCTATAAAAAGACGCATTTCAAGCTTTCAGTGACATATGGAATCGGAGAGATGGTAGGGAGATGAGAAGAAAGCGCCAGATATTTTATTCAATGAGTCTCACATCACACACGAAATTCGCGTCTGGCGACTTCAACGCCAGCAAACAAATCACAGATGCATGCCTTTTGAAGAGGGTCTCTGAGACATTGGTTTGAGAAATTCAGACATATCGAAATTGACACTGTCTTCACTCAGATACCAACTTAACTCAATTTTCTTTGTAGCAATCTGTGTAATGCTGCTTGTTCAGTGAATATTCCTGTGCGCAAGGAAGTTGAAGGGACATAAATGAGGAATGAATTCAACAGTAAAAGATATCTGTGCAATAAGAGAGAATAGGTTTCTAAGACGTGAGCAAGCTCTTGATGCGAAACGGACAAAGATGAATCATCTGAAAATGTAGAATTTGAGTTTAACTATACTGGATGTGTCTCAGATGGTCAGATATTATGTCAGCTTCTATTTGTCTGAAACCACAATGAAAACAGATGAACACTCTCGGATGGACTACACACTATGCAGCTCTAAGAGTATCAATTCGCTGTCAAATTTGACACTTTAACACAGAGAAACTGGACTGAATAAGAGCTTTGCTTAGCGTCGATATATTATTCAACATAAAAAATAATCGTGAATATGTAATTTGAGCACAGAGGTAGAATGTGTCAAAAGAAGTAAGTAACCCATATTTGTGATAGAAAAAGTTATGAATGACTTCATAAAGCAGTCACAGGCTGTACCTTTGCATGAATCACAAAATACAGTCGAAAACACAAACAAGCCGGACAAACGCCTGATATATTTATTTCTTCGTTTGGACGCAGGTGGACATCATCGTGGTGAGAGTAATGTAGAAATTATAACACAGGAAACAACAAGACTACCAGAAAACTGCTATAAGCCTCTAAGCTGGATGAGTCAGTTATCAGATACACAAGTGTATTGATGAAATTTCTCAGACTGTAATGGGAGAAACGCAAGAATGTCGACCTGTATATTCGAGTCAATGGAAATGAACGACGGAGAATAAAATCAACAATCAATCAACAAACAAGTTACGAGGAAGAGAATAACGCGTGAACAGAAAAAGAAAATGTGCTTCAGAAACAATAAATGAAGGTAATAGAGACGCTTCAAAGCCATGATACTTCCAAGGAAATAAACAAAGTCCTACAAAATTGAAAGAAGAAAAAACCAAAATGAGAGCGAAACATGAGCACAGTCGACTAACCAAAAGCCCCAGTAGGCAAACGGAATGAAAGAAAACTGATACTTTCAACTGAAGCGGAGTAAATGCTTCAGAATACAGAGGCAGAGTGATACCTATTGAGTCAATATCCACTCAGAGGGAATCACTGCGGCCATGCTGTGACGGACAAAATTACATGAAATACCACAAACATGCATTCAATCATAGAATGTGGCATGAAACCGTCATTGCAAACCTACCGCTCGGTGAACTACCTGTAGGATTGGAAACAAATATTTTGTTTGTTTTCAGTCTATGCATAGAATATTTTTGTGCAGAAACAATTGCATTGCAGGTGTTAATCATGCAAATTTGCACAAAGCCATTCATTTAGCTGGCCACGGTGGAAACAAACTGGGGAACATGAAGAATCAGTAATCTATAAAAAGACGCATTTCAAGCTTTCAGTGACATATGGAATCGGAGAGATGGTAGGGAGATGAGAAGAAAGCGCCAGATATTTTATTCAATGAGTCTCACATCACACACGAAATTCGCGTCTGGCGACTTCAACGCCAGCAAACAAATCACAGATGCATGCCTTTTGAAGAGGGTCTCTGAGACATTGGTTTGAGAAATTCAGACATATCGAAATTGACACTGTCTTCACTCAGATACCAACTTAACTCAATTTTCTTTGTAGCAATCTGTGTAATGCTGCTTGTTCAGTGAATATTCCTGTGCGCAAGGAAGTTGAAGGGACATAAATGAGGAATGAATTCAACAGTAAAAGATATCTGTGCAATAAGAGAGAATAGGTTTCTAAGACGTGAGCAAGCTCTTGATGCGAAACGGACAAAGATGAATCATCTGAAAATGTAGAATTTGAGTTTAACTATACTGGATGTGTCTCAGATGGTCAGATATTATGTCAGCTTCTATTTGTCTGAAACCACAATGAAAACAGATGAACACTCTCGGATGGACTACACACTATGCAGCTCTAAGAGTATCAATTCGCTGTCAAATTTGACACTTTAACACAGAGAAACTGGACTGAATAAGAGCTTTGCTTAGCGTCGATATATTATTCAACATAAAAAATAATCGTGAATATGTAATTTGAGCACAGAGGTAGAATGTGTCAAAGAAGTAAGTAACCCATATTTGTGATAGAAAAAGTTATGAATGACTTCATAAAGCAGTCACAGGCTGTACCTTTGCATGAATCACAAAATACAGTCGAAAACACAAACAAGCCGGACAAACGCCTGATATATTTATTTCTTCGTTTGGACGCAGGTGGACATCATCGTGGTGAGAGTAATGTAGAAATTATAACACAGGAAACAACAAGACTACCAGAAAACTGCTATAAGCCTCTAAGCTGGATGAGTCAGTTATCAGATACACAAGTGTATTGATGAAATTTCTCAGACTGTAATGGGAGAAACGCAAGAATGTCGACCTGTATATTCGAGTCAATGGAAATGAACGACGGAGAATAAAATCAACAATCAATCAACAAACAAGTTACGAGGAAGAGAATAACGCGTGAACAGAAAAAGAAAATGTGCTTCAGAAACAATAAATGAAGGTAATAGAGACGCTTCAAAGCCATGATACTTCCAAGGAAATAAACAAAGTCCTACAAAATTGAAAGAAGAAAAAACCAAAATGAGAGCGAAACATGAGCACAGTCGACTAACCAAAAGCCCCAGTAGGCAAACGGAATGAAGAAAACTGATACTTTCAACTGAAGCGGAGTAAATGCTTCAGAATACAGAGGCAGAGTGATACCTATTGAGTCAATATCCACTCAGAGGGAATCACTGCGGCCATGCTGTGACGGACAAAATTACATGAAATACCACAAACATGCATTCAATCATAGAATGTGGCATGAAACCGTCATTGCAAACCTACCGCTCGGTGAACTACCTGTAGGATTGGAAACAAATATTTTGTTTGTTTTCAGTCTATGCATAGAATATTTTTGTGCAGAAACAATTGCATTGCAGGTGTTAATCATGCAAATTTGCACAAAGCCATTCATTTAGCTGGCCACGGTGGAAACAAACTGGGGAACATGAAGAATCAGTAATCTATAAAAAGACGCATTTCAAGCTTTCAGTGACATATGGAATCGGAGAGATGGTAGGGAGATGAGAAGAAAGCGCCAGATATTTTATTCAATGAGTCTCACATCACACACGAAATTCGCGTCTGGCGACTTCAACGCCAGCAAACAAATCACAGATGCATGCCGTTTGAAGAGCATCTCTGAGACATTTATTTGAGAAATGGACACTGTCTTCACTCAGATGCCAACTAAACACAATATTCTGTGGAGCAACCTGTCTAATGCTCCTTGTTCAGCGAATATTCCTGTGCGCATTTGTGTTTTCATTTGATTTGTATTGGATGATTCGATACTTTCCATATATGTTTCCTCATTTTCCTTATGTAGCCCTCTCTCTTTTCACTAGGACAATCATATGAAGTTATATATTTATTACTTCATATTTCAGACTTTGACCTCATTTACTGTGTTTATTTTTAATTTTAATCGCCACAGGTAATCTTTCAACAGTATTTTTTCTGAGAAAGGATTACCAAGAAAATTACAAGTGCTTCGTCACACACATGACATGAAACTTTGATTTCTTTAAAGTCAAAAGCTAACTCACCCCCAGTGTTTTGTCCTAAGTAAATGGAAACAGATATTCATTTTGATTTCAAATTTTGGAGGCAATATCTTGTGAAGCAGTAACTCCTTTGCAGATGTTAACCATGTCACCCTGCGAAGAGCCCTTAAATATAATGACCACAGTCAAAATTAGCGGGTCGATTTGAAGAATCAGTAACATATAAACAGATGCATTTCAAGCTTTCAGTGACATTTGGGATCAGTGTATTTTAATTAGTGTTACCTCATACACTGCAACTCTGACAAACAAATCATAAATGTTTGAGGTTTGGAAAGCTTTGCAGTCACGTTCAGTGACTGCTTGATTGCATAAACGTGAACATTCAGAACTGTCACTGCTTTCAACAAAAAGCCTGGTGAGGGATATATTCAAAAATCAAACTGATGTTTCAAAGTCACTCGTTTCATATTTTATGTGGTCACTGGTGTAAAATGCAAAGGTTCTCTTGGAATTATAAGTCTTTCAAATATGTTGTGTTCCGTAATATATTACATTTCAAGTGATACTCAAATTTTGAAGTTTTTGAATAGATTGTCTGTCTCGCAGCATGCTTTGATTCTCTACTTGTTTTGATTACATTTAGCCGCGTATATCTTTTGTTTCCTGTCTTTTGCTTCGTTTTTTCTCTTGTTCACTTTGTCAGTTTCAATTACGATTTAATTCGGTCCTATAGGACTTCTAATTAGTCTACTATCTTTATTGTCATTCAAAACTTCCTAAATTTTTAACAGCCTTACTGTTATAATAATTTTTGTTTCTTCTTCTCAAGGTAATCGTTCTATGTTCTGCTGACTTTTCGTCTATTATTTCTTTGCGTTATCTGTTTGGTCTCTATGTTCTTCATGGGGCACTGACTCCCTATTGCGATTTTTAGCTTTGAAACGATTTGTGCTTATTTATCACGAGCTACAATTGAATGTTTTCCCCCTCATTTACTTTCAAAGGAATGAAATAAAAAAACAATCACAATACATATTTTTCAGCCTATTTTACTCAGTATCCCTTTCGTGTTCTATTTATATATGTCCCTGCCTTTTTACTAATATACGTATGACTGTTATCAACGAGAGAAACAATAAATTGCTTTTATAAAGGTATTCTGGCTTCATTCTTTACTCTTATTTTCAAAATACGGAAATCAGGATTGAAATGAAGATAAGCTGCAGAGCTTCTTTGCAAAATTTCATTTTGATTTATTTTCAACCACGTTTAGTTTTGCTTATGTAGTCTTTCTTATCATTGTTTACAACGATGAAGAACTTTTAGAAGGCATGTTTTTTGTTTGAAAACCAGCTATCACAACAGCGTCAGCAACTCAGTAAACACAAATAGCCATGTTTTTTAAAATAAGACGACAGTCCATCAAAATATTAGGTTATACCAGATTGATAGAAGAATAAATTCTTTACACTGAGAGACTTGAAAACAACTTTGAAACAACGAAAATAATCTGCAGATTCATTAAGTCTTTTGGTTTATAGTGGTTGTGGATAAAATAAATTTGATAATGTTGAGAGTGAACACTCTTTAGATAGTTATTTGAACTGGGTGTGGTCTACATGTCTATTTCTTCTCAGCGGGCATCTAAGACGTGAAGAGAAATTTTAGTCATGTCTTCAAAGTTTCAAATGAGGTTTGCTGCGCACTGATATACTAGAATATGAGCACAGACGTTCAATAAGCACTCTCTTGATATCCATATTGTCTGTGCATTTTTCAGATGTGCAAAATTCATTCAATCAATGCGTTGGCATTTTCAAACGGGACATTTCAAAATGTTTTATGAGAGGAGTTATGTAAAACTAAGAGCGCTATTTGTAAATATTATTCGTCTTTCGTAGCTTTATCAGCAGCATATATGTTCGACGAAACAAATTCTTATCATCAGATTTACTGGTATCACAACAATTTTGTAGTTGAACAAAATTGCAATAGTCATATTAGTTGGGATGTATGTATAGTTCGCCATTACAACAATCGTATTTTAGTTGAAATTCCTTATCCCACAGAAATACAAATCATGTTCAATTAATAGGAATCCTAATTAAAAGTTGAGCATCCATGTGTTCACTCTCCATTCAATCCCAAATATTCTATTTAGCGGTCAGTTTTCGGTAGTTTGCTAATCATGAATAATGCATGTACTCTAAATAACTACAAAATTAATCAAATTTTCCTTGGCAGTGTCACGATGAGGTAACCTTCAACACTGAAGGAAGCATTTTCGACAAAATAATGTTCATGAAATGAAAAAAAGGAATTAATCGACATGTCTGCCCGAAACAGTGATATGTTAAGGCGTCTCGCAATAGTCATTTATATTGAATTTTGAGACTAACAGTGTTTCCTAGAAGATCAGTGAGTAGGACATCTTTGCTGATATCCCAAACATTTGTTAATTGTAGGTGAACTGACATGTCAAGCAGATATCCTTTGTTTTAATTAGGTATACTTGATATAAACATTTCAAAAACAACCATTATTCGTTTGCACCCAAAACAGTTTCAGATGTAAATTCAGTGGGTACTGACTTATCAGTATATGTTACCAGTACTTGTTTGCATGTATTTAACATCCTTGCTACGTCACTATATAGTCATTGAACACATAAGGATAGCATGTAGCTCGCATTTTACTGTCTTCGCTGAACGATATATATAATAATAATAGTATATTCTCATTTTTTACATGAGGGACGCCAGTTTACAGGCATCATCAATATGATAAATTACTTATATGATTAGTAAGCATATTTAATAATAGTAATTTAATAAAATACATTTTTTCCTACCTGTGTAGGACACACCAATTGTACAGGCATGGTAAATATTATTTAAATTACATGAATTTGTTTCATGGTAAAATTATATGGTTGCAGTCATTTTGTCTATGGGAACAATATGATAACTAGTCATTCAATGGAGCACATCAAGAAACACAGAAATATTGTCTTCGGATTAACAAAAAAACTCAAGTATGTTTTGGATGGATTACAAATACTTGGGAAAAAAATAAAGCTTGAAGCAATTCCTCCATATAACTTTGGTGTGTACGGCATCGAGTCTTATTCTTGGTTTATATCCAAATTTGATAATAATTTAAAATAAGTAATGCACTTGTATACTTTTGTCAGCATTTTCTTCGTAACATCATAAGTGAATAGTGCTCAAGGTAGGCTAATAATGATGACAGTCTGTATTTTCTTATAAACGGGTGTTTTCAAGAAATGCAAGCTATTTTGTTGTAAGTTACAATCGTGAAGTATTATAAATCACTATTTTTTTATTGGTATAAAAGTATATTTCACAACTGTAATCCAGATTGCGTCGTTGGTGAAGGCAATGCGTAATTCACGAGGGAGTTCTAAGATATGGGACCAATAATGTTTGCAGATCATTTGTCATTGTAAATGGTCAAAAATGTACATTCTTTGTTCTCTTTCAAAAAGTTAAATGGAAGCTGAAATGGTGAGAGACAAAAGAAGACAAACAACAACAACGCAAAAGAAAGCAAGTGGAGTACTTAGGGAGTGATTAATATGTACATATACATTTACATTCTGTTTAGTAACTATAGTTATTTCGGTGCACTAAATAACTAGTCCCGTGATGCTAACTTTTATATTGTGTGAACTAATATTATTGTCCTATGTAAAAATGTCTATCATGTACTTCCAATAATATAAAAATTTATAATTGTAGTTTGTTGTAACTACACGTTTAATGAATTTAAAATATCTATGTTGGACGAAAAAGTGGGTGAAGGATTCAGACTCAGAAGTGCACTGTCATCTTTGAGCAGTCTGGTGACTGAGGAGATGAACACTGCGAGTGTGTTTGCATCGCGCACATCAGCTGGTAGCCTGTTCCAAATGACTGAAAACTTATTTAAGAAGAATTTATACCGCATGTAAGTCTTACAATGCTCTATAGCAGCTAGATTGTGATGATTTCTAAGATTGTAACTGATGACAGCGGTGGGTTTAATTAGCTAAGAAGGCTACTCATATATCTAAAATGATGAATGCATACAGCTAAGAAGTGCTGAGTATCTGTGAAATAAGATGCAGTCGGGAAACTATGTTGCATCACCGGGGAGAATTGTGTGTCAGAACGATGAAAGCTCCTTAAAGGTGACTCCCAGGGAAACTTTTATAGACGTTTCAGGTGAGAAGAGGGCAAGGGACAAGGAATGGCTCTGCACGGTCTTGTGCAGTTTTATAGGATAGACGACTGCTATAACGTGAGATAAACTCATTCTCAGAAAGTCTACATTAAAGGAGCCTGGATCCCGTGTACTTCTCAATGAATGCAGAAGTCGTAGCGAAGAAAATTTTTTTTTCGATGAAGTCATCATCTAGGCTGTACATTCGTGTATTTACATCAAATGGATGGGAAAGTTCCAGAACAATTTCTGGTTAAGGGTTAATTTAATAAAAATTACAATTAGGAATTAGAATGCCATAATAAACAGGGGGATGGGTAAAACTCAAACAAAGTAGCATAATAACTAAGAAAATTGACATTGTGCAATTGAGAATTAGAAATGTAAAAATAACAAAATATACAGGATGTTTGGATAAGAAGCTAGTGTGATGAATAATTGTCTATGCAATCAGGGATTAAATATGTAGAAATAATAAAATAACATGAATAAACAGGAAGTTTAGATAAGAAAGGAGATGGGATGGTCATTATTAAAATATTTACCTGTTTACGATGGCCATGGCAAGGACAGGGTTGAATGTATTTCTTTTGGATACAAAGGGTGGGTTTGAGTATTTGGATAGCTAACGCCTCAGCTATGCCCAAATGTCTTGATTTCATTCCCTTTGATAGGTTTGATTGAATCTTGTATATTACTTTGAAGGACTTTTTGAAAGGCACTGAGTGTCCTGAGTTGACCAGATGTTCTGTCACTGAACTGTACACACGTTTTTGCTCTCCTTTTACCAGCCAGGCTGGGTAGTGTTCACGAGCGCGTTTTCCAAGTTGGCGCATGGTACGGCCGATGTACTCAGCTCCACAAGAGCAAGTGAACTGGTGTATGCATGTTGAGGTGGCCCAATGCGACAGCTTGTCTTTCGCGTTCTGGTTGAACAGTTTCTTGCAGGAAAACGTCAGTCGTAGGCTTGCGGCGAAGTATGTTTTCCTCAGCGATTTGGAGAGGCTTTTGCGAAGGATTTCTGCTTCGATATCACCTTTGAATTCTAGATTAAGCAGAAGTATTTTTTTGGCATGGATTGGACTTGTTCAGAAGTCTTCTTAGATTTGAGATTCTTGTCTATGAACCTGTGTGGGAAACCGTTTTCCATCAGGGTTTTTCGGAGATTACGCAGTTCTTCAATTCACGCACGCTCAGAAGACACACCCAGAATCAAATTGATGCCGTTCGATCCAGATTACCTGAACTGGAACAAAACGTCTCAATGAGCTCCCACGTTCTTTATGATTTAACTGTTGATGAATGGACGTCATTCGAACATTACGCCAATACAGTCTCAGAGAAGAGAAAGGAAAATATCATCATGAAACTTAAACAAAGCCCAAAATCAGTCACCAAGGAAACAGCTTTCCCATCTTGTCCCGAGAAATATGTATTCAATTTTTCTGGTGTCTCACTTTCACCGATTCAAATGCAGCTGTTGTCGCTCGGACCAAAATTTTGTGATGCATCATCTAAAGCAAATGAATTGAACACCAAAGTACAATTCGAGAATTTGATTAGTCAGATGAATGATCTAGTCTCAATTTCATATGACAGTGCAGAACACTTCAAATCAACTGTTTTGAATTGCTGCCTCGACTACATCAACAAAAAACCTAGACTTCGTAATATGCTTTCAAAAGAACATCGAAAGCAACTGAAAGAATTGAAATCAAATGAAAACCTGATAATAACTCAACCAGACAAAGGTTCTGGAATTGTTCTGCTTAACAAGTCAGACTATGTGAAGAAACTCTCGTCAATTCTCTCTGATGACAGCAAGTTTCAAAAACAGACGACCCAAAAAGATCCAACTGAACAGACGGAGCTCCAGCTAACCAACTTATTGAAAAAATGAAAGATGAATCGATTATCAATACAGAACTATATGAAAAACTTCGCCCATCTGGTTCTACATCGCCACGAATGTATGGACTACCCAAAGTGCACAAGAAGGACGTCCCACTCCGCCCAATAGTAGATATGATCAATTCGCCATATCACCTAATCGCGAAGTGGCTGGTAGAAATTCTTGGACCAGTGAAAGAAAAGTTGTCTAGATACAACCTCCGCGACACATTCGATTTCGTGGATTCAATTAAAAATGTCAACCTCGCTAATAAAACGATGGTCTCCCTAGACGTCGTCTCTCTGTTCAGCAATGTTCCTATGACAGAAACTATATGCTTTCTGTGTGACTTCATCCAGTGCAACAGCATAGATGTCGGCATACCGATGCATTATCTAAAGGAGCTGTTACTACGCTGCACCTTCAACGTCTACTTCAGATTCAACAATGAAATCTACAGGCAAACAGATGGCGTAGCAATGGGCTCTCCACTCGGACCACTCCTAGCCGACTGTTTTATGGCCAGCCTTGAAAACAACCCCTTATCATCAACTATCGACGACCTTTATCTCTACAAGAGATACATTGATGATACTTTCATCATTTGTGATGAGAAGCTAGACCTTGAAAACTTACTTCAAATCTTCAACAACGCCCACCCAAACATCGACTTTACACTTGAAACCGAATCCGACGGAATGTTCCACTTCCTGGACGTCCATCTGACAAGAAATGACAACGACTCTTTGAAAAGGTCCATATACAAAAAGCCTCTCTGTTCAAACCGGTTTCTAAACTTCCTTGTGTGACTTTTACTGTCACTCATCATATCGTGATCACTGGTCCACCGGTATTCGCAAAGCCACGGCGATTGTCCCCAGAAAACTACAAGCCTTGAAGGCTGAATTCGAACATATGTTAGACATGGGGATAATCCGTCCTTCCAGCAGCCCGCGGTCTTCCCCTTTACATGTGGTGCCAAAGAATAACGGGGTAGATTGGAGGCCTTGTGGTGACTACCGCAGGCTTAAAGCACAGACCGTGCCAGATCGCTACCCCGTACCACATATACATGACTTTACGTCGTCACTAAAGGGTGCCACGGTATTCTGCAAACTGGACTTAACCAGAGCCTATCATCATATTCCAGTTCACGCAGACGATATTCCCAAAACGGCAGTGATCACCCCTTTTGGTCTTTTCGAATTCCTTCGAATGCCGTTTGGTCTCCGCAACGCCGCACAAACATTCCAGCGATTTATTCACGATGTTTTGCGCGGATTAGATTGCGCATATGCTTATCTCGACGATATTCTCGTGGATAGCCCAGATGAAGCTACCCACCGTACGCATTTACAGATGGTTTTTGAGCGGTTAACAATCCATGGTTTGACACTTAACATGTCTAAATGCCAGATTGGCGTCCATTCACTGACCTTCCTAGGACATGTCATTAATGAACAGAGAATTCGCCCGCTACCTGAGAAGGTGCAGACAATACGCGACTTCCCGGAACCTACGTCAATAAAATCTTTGCGCACATTTCTCGGCATGGTGAGTTATTACCGATGGTTTGTTCATCAGTGTGCACATATTTTACAGGCACTCACAGACCTACTAAAGAGTAAGAGCAAAACGTTCAGCATGACACCAGAGGCTCGAGAAGCCTTCCAGAAAATTAAGTCGGCAATTGCAGACGCCACCATGCTAGTTCACCTAGACGTCCATCTTCTGCATCTAACACAGCCATTGGAGCTGTTCAACAGCAGCAGGTAGATACCTCATGGATACCAGTCGCCTTTTTCTCTCGGAAGTTGTCCACCGCTGAAGCGAGGTATAGCACCTTTGGCAGAGAACTCCTCGCCATATACGCGGCTATCAAACATTTTCGCCATTTTGTCGAAGGTCGGAAATGCACAGTATTTACCGATCACAAGCCCCTGACGTACGCTCTCCACACTACTACAGATAGATATTCTCCACCTGAATTGCGTCACTTGGACTATATCTCACAATTCACTTCGGACATTCGACATATTTCGGGGGTTGAAAATGCTGTGGCAGACGCCTTGTCTAGGATATGTACCATGTCGGCGCCACCAACCATTGACCTGAATCAAATGGCGCAACGTTAGCTTACAGAGTTAGATCTCGATAAGCTCTCGTTAAATACCTCCTCGCATATCAAGCGTATACCGCTTGTTAATAGCGAGGGTACCATCCTCTGCGATCTGTCCACCGGTACCCCGAGACCCATCGTTCCACCTTCATTTCGCCGTACGGTATTCGATAGCCTCCACAACCTTTCCCACCCAGGTATACGGGCAACGGACAAACTAGTGTCAGCTAGATTTGTCTGGCCTGGTATAAATCGCGACGTGCGTATCCGGGCACGTGCCTGTGTGCCGTGTCAACGAGCTAAAGTCCACAAACACAACATCACTCCAGTGGGTTCCTTCTCCACACCCAATGCTCGCTTTAGTCACGTACATCTAGATATAATGGGTCCTCTACCATCATCAAACGGCCACTGTTACTTGTTGACATGTGTCGACCGGTTCACTCGTTGGCCAGAAGCTAATCCCATCTCCGACACGACCGCGGAAACCATTTGCCGAGTGTTCATGGAACGCTGGGTAGCTCAATTCGGATGCCCATCTTCGATGACTACAGACCATGGACAGCAGTTTGAATCAACCCACTTCAAGAAGCTCTTAGAGCTGCTGGGGTGCAAACACATCCGAACAACCGCGTACCATCCAGCAGCAAATGGACTTGTAGAGCGTTTTCACCGCCAACTGAAAGCTTCGTTAATGGCTACCGAGAATACTGAGTGGACCGAGTCCCTTCCCCTAGTGCTACTTAGCATCCGTTCCACGCTCAAAGCAGACTTACAGTGCACCTCCGCAGAGTTGGTGTTTGGTACCACCCTTCGTCTACCGGGTGAAATTATCTCACCTGAAAGTGGTGAGCCAAGTGCTATGGATGTACACTGTTATGCTCAGAACCTCAAGCGCCTTATGCAGCGCCTGCAACCAACTCCCACACGCACACAAAACAAGAGAGTGCGAGTAGATGCTAGACTCGATGACTGTACACACGTTTTTGTACGTTGCGACGCCGTTCGTAGACCGTTACAACCTCTTTATGATGGACCATTCAAGGTCGATAGTAGGAAAGAAAAATTTTTTGTTATTGATCGACTTGGCCTTCAGGACACCGTAAGTGTCGACAGAATTAAAGCGGCCTACATCGAAGAATCTGTACCCCTCACGCCTACACAACCAGCAACTACGCCCGCACCCACACCCCAGCCAAGTTCGATTGTTGAAAATCCTACTAAACCTGGCAGTTCCCGGGATGCGACAAGTAAAGAACCGGCTACACGCGTTGGTCGGCGGGTACACTGGCCTGTGAATTTGTTAACTAGAAGCTTTTAATTACAAGAGTAGCTCACACCCTCATGTCTTTTCTCAGGTGACATTCATTTTTCATGATATTTACTCTTTTGGGTTTCGTTTAAGGGCAGTAGCCACTTTTTCATTTACTAATCCTGGTAGATTTCTTTCTCGTTACAGAGTGTTCTAACATTTTATTTTTGGCGTCGCACTCGAACTGCTAGCTAGACCAGTCCACCCTATTGTCGTATGGTGGCTCCCAACACTTGTGGAATTACAAACCAAAGAAACAAAAATATAGACCAGATAAAAAAATAACAAAATAAAGAAAAAAATATAATAAATGTGTAAACAAAAACTTTCACTGTATAGTTAAAAACCGTTAAATATTTTTGCATATAAATACGTCACTTCTATGCTGTACATTTTAATCCGCTCAATCTATTTTCACAGATTTTACTATTTTCACCCGAGTAATGCCACGATGAAACTTATTTATTTTGTGACCCATGCTTGTAATAACTTTGCATCACTTTAATTATACAGCTCGCAACATTTAAAAAAAAATGGTGATTGTACCTACTCATAGCTATTGGTTATACACACACTTCTCTGTACCTTGCATAAGTTTTCACAGCGCTAGCAATTTCCCTTGTTTTATTTCAATTTGGCGTACCACTCCCATGTTACACTAGTTCCTTCGCATTTATTCCTTTTCAGTTCTTGTTAACACCTTATGCTGATTTTTAAATCTTAACCTCTTCTTCTATTCTTTTCTGTTGCTTTTACTTTATTCCTCCTAATACGCTGGTATATTGATTGCCTTTGGTATTACTTCTAGTTTTGGTTGAGGAGGAAGGATGGAGCATTAGTCTAAGATGAAACTTAAACATAATGAGTCACCTTCCCCTTATAACAACCTGGGTAACAGCGGTAAGCCATCAGACCTGCACATATCCCAGCCCGTAATAGTATGTCGTAAAAAAAATACTAAATAAACGGATATATAAAAAAGGTAAGTAAAAATAAACCATGTTTAAAAAAAACAAACAACTCAGAAGCTCGAAATCACACCAAAGCACCAGCGTTATACCTTCTTACATTCCATCTTACACCATTGATCATGTACATAGTGCCAATTGTCTTTATTAATTTTTCCTTCATTCTTTCCTTTCACAATATATATTTCAAAAAACTATTTTATTACTATCTTCACACTTTCTTGTTCATTCACTGTTATTGTGCACACTCTTGCTACTTCTATATATCGAAGCTTGCTGTTATCTCACCAAACTTCTAAGGGGGGATAACCTGTAGTGTACATTGTGCCTTCGAACTTTTGTTTGATTGAACTCAGCCTGACCTTAAACCCAACTTCCACTTTGTATTCCTGATCCTCCTGTACGGTTTCGTTTTCGCTCTCTTGCTGTGCTTTCACCTGGCACACTCTCCGAGCTTACAACTGTCTCACCTGCAGATAAGTGTGTACCTCTTATTTCTTATCAAATTCCATATCTCTTTTGTGTAAATACAACTCTGTTCCAGTTGTACTTGCCATCTCAAGTCTTTTAACCTTGAGTCCGTTCGTTAGTACTTGCACGTTAGGCAGAGTACTATTAAGGCCACAAGCGGTGAAGAAGTTTTGTAAGAGTGGTTATTATAGGTCGGAGTTAACCCAAGTCCAACTCCTACATGTACATTATTAACATGTTGATGGCGCCTGTTAACTGGAGTCCCTCATGTGCATAAAGTGAGAATATATTACTATAAAATGCATTTCATTGTTATATAAGAGAAATGACTTCAAGCTCTATTTTTTTCTTGATATCTGTTATCCATTCAAAGCATTCTTTGGTTATTTTGTTAATGCGAAATCAATATCTCTATATTTCTTGATGTGGTCCATTGAATCACTAATTATCAAAGTTTTCTTAGAAACTGAAGACAAAATGACAGCAACCATGTATATTATTTCTCCGCTTTTCATTCATCAGCTACTTCATGTGTTTCTTTTCATGTTAACAAATCATGCAGCACTTTATTCCATCAACAGGGAGGGTAGAGGTGTAGTAAGAATTCAATAACTTTTCATTCACATGACTAAATACGGGGCTTTTCGAATGCTTGAAATTAGTCAAACAATTTCAGTGATGCGTGCTAAAACACGCAATTTTAAAAATGAAGCGGCCGTATTATTTGCCTGAGAAAAGCCACGAACCAACCAGAGGACAGTGTCTTCGTGAATAATACTAGTTACACATGGAAGCTTCAGAAAAGAATTCGTGCTTAAACGATGAAGCAGTATTCAAACAGACGACGCAATATCCATGCGAAATGGAAGAAAAGAAGTTTAATTTGGGTGTACAGTAAGATGAATGGAAAATTAAGTGAAATGAGACTAAATGTGAAAATTAAGGCCGAAATATGGTCAAATTACACTCACGATAACGAAAAAGAAGCAGATAAGACGTTGATGGAAATAGCAGAGAAAGCCACGGTAGATTGTAGGACGTGAAATTCAAATTGATCAATAGAGTTATTATTAGGAACCAAATGAAAAGTAAATGAAAGTAAGCAAAACATATTGCATCAAAAGCTAAATCTAAGAAATCTAAAAGACGTTGATAACTACTTCGGAGAAAAGATTAACAATATAAAATTACGTGTCTGACTTCAGTTTCAAAACTCTTCAATTGTTGAAAACAACAAATACTTACGCATCATTCACGCATGGTCTTCAGAAATCAGCGTAACATGTTTGCTGTGTTTTGTTTTACACAAACACATCAACAGATTTGTTTTGATAAAGACGTGGAGGTACTGCCATTGTATTCAGTAGAAGCGACATGCGCTTGGTGATGAAATGCTGCATGATGAAAAAGAGATACACACGTAGACCTCATTGTGAAGCTTGAAAGTGAACTGAATGAAAACAAAATTGTTTACTTGAATAGACGCAAAGATTAAGAGTACAAAAATACGTTTCTGACTCCAGTTTCAAAACTCTTCAAATGTTGAGAAAAATCAATATATTCACGCATCATCCGTACATTGTCTTCAGGAGTGGGATTGAAATGCCCACTGCGCCCTGTTTTACATTCACACATTAGCTCGATAAAAGTGTTCTGACTTTTCGTGTGATTTATTCGGCCTGCTTTTCACCTTCCCTCAATCCATAGCTGTGTGATTTCCCTCTTACGGCCTCTTTATAATTTCTCCGTTCCCTCCTATTCTGTAAACAAACACATCACGTCACAGTTATCAAAGAAATTATACAAAACCTCCTACCACACAACATATCTCATGGTCTGAATCACTGGAATTTCATTTTAAATGAATCGAATAAACTTAATACATTTTTAAACTCTAATCTGAAGAGTGATTCACACTTCGCAAATTTTGCGTATTAAGAAGCACTAAACTTTTCTTTGCACTCCAGCAGCATTGTATTCACCTGAGTCTTTAGAAATTGTAATCGATCGGGAATATAATCAGGATGAATCCAAAATAATGCCTGCATATATTATAATATTTTCTGACAAGTCAGAAATGAAGGATATTGGCCACGAAGTTATTGCACTTATTATCAGTAAAGCAAACAGATCGCTTAGGAGAGTTACAAAGATCCGAAATTTTGACTCACCTAAATTTCAACGTGATTAAAGCTTTTGGTCTGGCTTGTATGCCGGAAAATTTAGTTTGCTTCGTGCCTTGCGGTAAATCATACGGCGGTTTCAATCACTGCACATCACTCACAGGAAATAATTAGGCATCTTAAGTCACTTAACTAATGGAGTCATCGTGACGATTATTAAACATTTAAAAATTTATAAAAAATTTTCGCCACAGCACTAAGTAAATTTAGTCCAGCATTGAATTTTTTTGATCATAACAATGCAATACGCTACAATATTTCGTGATTTCAGGGGAAAGAAAACTGGAATTTATTGAAGAACGTGGAAGGTTTCACTGCTATTTGAACACAGAATCAGCTCATTTCTTCTTCTGACAAAGTTGTCGAAAACTCAGTCACAACGGGATTTTACGTTGAGTGATGTCTGCCCTCATCATCTCCTAGATATTTTTCACTTTAGAATAGCTTCTTCTGGATTTCACATCAACCTGAAAATACAGCCACAGAACCTAACTGTAGAAGAGGTCAGGATGATGCTAAGCGCATGGTTATTGCAATCAACATTTAATAATGATAATATTAATAATATATTCTTATTTTATGCATGAGGGACGCCAATTTACAGGTATCATCAATATGATAAATTACATATATAATTAGTAAATATATTTAATAATAGTAATTTAATAAAACATATTTTTTCCTACCTATGTAGGACACAACATCTGTGCAGGCATGGATAAGTATTATTTAAATTACATTAATTTGGTTCATGGTTAAATAATGTGGTTGCAGTCATTTTGTCTATGGGGACAATATGATAAACAGTCATTCGATGGAGCACATGGAGAAATATAGAAATATTATCCTCGTAATAACAAAAAAGCCCAAGTATGTTTCGGATGGATTACAAATACTTGGGTGAAACTACAGGTTGAAACAATTCATCCATATAACATTGCTGTGTACGGCATCTAGTCTTATTCTTGATTTATATCCAAATTTGATAAAAATTTAAAATAGGTGATACACTTAAATATTTTAGTCAGCATTCACATCATGAAATCGCAAATGAATTGTACTAAATGTACACTAATAATAATAGTTTATTTTTTATTATCGCAAAGTGTTCTCAAGAAATGCAATATATATTTGTAGACATGATCAGTTATGATGTAAGATTATGAATCAATAAATTTTCCGAGGAATTAGGGAATATTAAAAAATGTATTCCAGGATAAGACTTTCGTGAAGATAATGCGTAACTCACGAGAGAATTCCATGAAAAGGGATCAACAAAGCATCAGCGCGCTTCAGGTACAAAAATACATACAGAATATTGACAAAAAAACAAGCCGAGTCAGTATTTCGATATGCAACGAAAAGCGTCATTCTCCTCTTCATAACTCTTGAACAGCTGCTACGTTTCGCCAGAAAATTTCTGTGCTCCTCACGTCTGTCAATATCTACTGAAATATTGACAAAGAGGAATTCGTTGTTGACAAGTATACTCCGAGGGCTGTGCCGTGTTCCACTATGCATGCTATATGGCGAAGTTGCCTCAGAACTCAGAGTGGAAACAGGCGAAGCATTGCAAATCGGTGAACCGCTTGGAAATGACGCAGGGATGACAAAGAATGCTATCGTTATGAATAGTTTGCCAGGTTGAGTGTGGTTAGATGGCTCACGCTGGATTCTCCGGCTACTATCCATCAACCCGACAGCTCGTAAGCCATAAGCTACGTGTACACGGTATCAGCGTGAGTTCCACTAAAGTGTTAGCACCCCCTTATGACTGTGGATGGTTTCCTATTGTCTTGGTAGATGTACACAGGCTATACGCGTGCTGAAGTGGTTGATAGAGATAACGAGTTCACTAAATCCAGCGTGTGCTGGCTTCGCCAGTGTTGGCTTGTGTCACCGAAGCGTTGTTATGCACGCTGCTCTCGCCTATAATAAGGCGATTGGCTAGTCTCGTATGCAAGGTGGGCGGTAATGGGTTGTCCGGTGCAGTGCATAGGTGATTTGCGCGATCACCGATTGGTGTGACTGTGCTCAGCTTTGCATTACCATAAGTGTTGACGGTGTGTATCCTCTCATTGACGATTATCCTCACAAGTGCTTGTGACACGCGCCGATACTGCAGCCCCATCTCGACTCGGAAGATGCAGGGATTTGTGTATTCGGTTCTTCTGTAAAGCGATGCCCATTCGATGTGTGGATATTTTCGTTGATAACCTGGTTGTCCGCGCAGGCGGATACACGCATCACCTAGAGGGTAATGTATGTGTGCGCAACTTCAAACCGAGAGTCATTGAGACTGTCAATTCTTCGGTACTGCGGGTATAATTCAGCGGATCATATATACTAAACGGATAACTGTGTTAAATTCAAGGCCGGGACAAACAACCACACTCTAAGTGGCACCGAGGCGTGTGCGTCTACTCGAACAGAACCAACCGACAGCAGTTTCGGCTGTCCGTTGAATTCCATGTTGGCTCTGGATAAACGCGATTATAGCAGGAGACCTTGTTTCGTCGTCTGACTCGAATTTCGACAACTTTGCCGCGTCTCACTACGTGTGCTACACACCGAGAGCACCAATAAGCGTTCGCAGGTACGAATCGGCTACGTAAGTTGGCGCACGCCTTCTGGTGTAACCCCTCACCCGGTAGGATATACATACACGTCTTGAAGGTGGAAGGGTCTTTCGTCATTTCAAATAAACGAGCGGAGTCAGTATTTCGATATGCAACGAAAAGCGTCATTCTCCTCTTCATAACTCTTGAACAGCTGCTACGTTTCGCCAGAAAATTTCTGTGCTCTTCACGTCTGTCAATATCTACTGAAATATTGACAAAGAGGAATTCGTTGTTGACAAGTATATTCCGAGGGCTGTGCCGTGTTCCACTATGCATGCTACATGGCGAAGTTGCCTCAGAACTCAGAGTGGAAACAGGCGAAGCATTGCAAATCGGTGAACCGCTTGGAAATGACGCAGGGATGACAAAGAATGCTATCGTTATGATTAGTTTGCCAGGTTGAGTGTGGTTAGATGGCTCACGCTGGATTCTCCGGCTACTATCCATCAACCCGACAGCTCGTAAGCCATAAGCTACGTGTACACGGTATCAGCGTGAGTTCCACTAAAGTGTTAGCACCCCCTTATGACTGTGGATGGTTTCCTATTGTCTTGGTAGATGTACACAGGCTATACGCGTGCTGAAGTGGTTGATAGAGATAACGAGTTCACTAAATCCAGCGTGTGCTGGCTTCGCCAGTGTTGGCTTGTGTCACCGAAGCGTTGTTATGCACGCTGCTCTCGCCTATAATAAGGCGATTGGCTAGTCTCGTATGCAAGGTGGGCGGTAATGGGTTGTCCGGTGCAGTGCATAGGTGATTTGCGCGATCACCGATTGGTGTGACTGTGCTCAGCCTTGCATTACCATAAGTGTTGACGGTGTGTATCCTCTCATTGACGATTATCCTCACAAGTGCTCGTGACACGCGCCGATACTGCAGCCCCATCTCGACTCGGAAGATGCAGGGATTTGTGTATTCGGTTCTTCTGTAAAGCGATGCCCATTCGATGTGTGGATATTTTCGTTGATAACCTGGTTGTCCGCGCAGGCGGATACACGCATCACCTAGAGGGTAATGTATGTGTGCGCAACTTCAAACCGAGAGTCATTGAGACTGTCAATTCTTCGGTACTGCGGGTATAATTCAGCGGATCATATATACTAAACGGATAACTGTGTTAAATTCAAGGCCGGGACAAACAACCACACTCTAAGTGGCACCGAGGCGTGTGCGTCTACTCGAACAGAACCAACCGACAGCAGTTTCGGCTGTCCGTTGAATTCCATGTTGGCTCTGGATAAACGCGATTATAGCAGGAGACCTTGTTTCGTCGTCTGACTCGAATTTCGACAACTTTGCCGCGTCTCACTACGTGTGCTACACACCGAGAGCACCAATAAGCGTTCGCAGGTACGAATCGGCTACGTAAGTTGGCGCACGCCTTCTGGTGTAACCCCTCACCCGGTAGGATATGCATACACGTCTTGAAGGTGGAAGGGTCTTTCGTCATTTCAAATAAACGAGCGGAGTCAGTATTTCGATATGCAACGAAAAGCGTCATTCTCCTCTTCATAACTCTTGAACAGCTGCTACGTTTCGCCAGAAAATTTCTGTGCTCTTCACGTCTGTCAATATCTACTGAAATATTGACAAAGAGGAATTCGTTGTTGACAAGTATATTCCGAGGGCTGTGCCGTGTTCCACTATGCATGCTACATGGCGAAGTTGCCTCAGAACTCAGAGTGGAAACAGGCGAAGCATTGCAAATCGGTGAACCGCTTGGAAATGACGCAGGGATGACAAAGAATGCTATCGTTATGAATAGTTTGCCAGGTTGAGTGTGGTTAGATGGCTCACGCTGGATTCTCCGGCTACTATCCATCAACCCGACAGCTCGTAAGCCGTAAGCTACGTGTACACGGTATCAGCGTGAGTTCTACTATTGTGTTAGCACCCCCTTATGACTGTGGATGGTTTCCTATTGTCTTGGTAGATGTACACAGGCTATACGCGTGCTGAAGTGGTTGATAGAGATAACGAGTTCACTAAATCCAGCGTGTGCTGGCTTCGCCAGTGTTGGCTTGTGTCACCGAAGCGTTGTTATGCACGCTGCTCTCGCCTATAATAAGGCGATTGGCTAGTCTCGTATGCAAGGTGGGCGGTAATGGGTTGTCCGGTGCAGTGCATAGGTGATTTGCGCGATCACCGATTGGTGTGACTGTGCTCAGCCTTGCATTACCATAAGTGTTGACGGTGTGTATCCTCTCATTGACGATTATCCTCACAAGTGCTCGTGACACGCGCCGATACTGCAGCCCCATCTCGACTCGGAAGATGCAGGGATTTGTGTATTCGGTTCTTCTGTAAAGCGATGCCCATTCGATGTGTGGATATTTTCGTTGATAACCTGGTTGTCCGCGCAGGCGGATACACGCATCACCTAGAGGGTAATGTATGTGTGCGCAACTTCAAACCGAGAGTCATTGAGACTGTCAATTCTTCGGTACTGCGGGTATAATTCAGCGGATCATATATACTAAACGGATAACTGTGTTAAATTCAAGGCCGGGACAAACAACCACACTCTAAGTGGCACCGAGGCGTGTGCGTCTACTCGAACAGAACCAACCGACAGCAGTTTCGGCTGTCCGTTGAATTCCATGTTGGCTCTGGATAAACGCGATTATAGCAGGAGACCTTGTTTCGTCGTCTGACTCGAATTTCGACAACTTTGCCGCGTCTCACTACGTGTGCTACACACCGAGAGCACCAATAAGCGTTCGCAGGTACGAATCGGCTACGTAAGTTGGCGCACGCCTTCTGGTGTAACCCCTCACCCGGTAGGATATGCATACACGTCTTGAAGGTGGAAGGGTCTTTCGTCATTTCAAATAAACGAGCGGAGTCAGTATTTCGATATGCAACGAAAAGCGTCATTCTCCTCTTCATAACTCTTGAACAGCTGCTACGTTTCGCCAGAAAATTTCTGTGCTCTTCACGTCTGTCAATATCTACTGAAATATTGACAAAGAGGAATTCGTTGTTGGCAAGTATATTCCGAGGGCTGTGCCGTGTTCCACTATGCATGCTATATGGCGAAGTTGCCTCAGAACTCAGAGTGGAAACAGGCGAAGCATTGCAAATCGGTGAACCGCTTGGAAATGACGCAGGGATGACAAAGAATGCTATCGTTATGAATAGTTTGCCAGGTTGAGTGTGGTTAGATGGCTCACGCTGGATTCTCCGGCTACTATCCATCAACCCGACAGCTCGTAAGCCGTAAGCTACGTGTACACGGTATCAGCGTGAGTTCTACTATTGTGTTAGCACCCCCTTATGACTGTGGATGGTTTCCTATTGTCTTGGTAGATGTACACAGGCTATACGCGTGCTGAAGTGGTTGATAGAGATAACGAGTTCACTAAATCCAGCGTGTGCTGGCTTCGCCAGTGTTGGCTTGTGTCACCGAAGCGTTGTTATGCACGCTGCTCTCGCCTATAATAAGGCGATTGGCTAGTCTCGTATGCAAGGTGGGCGGTAATGGGTTGTCCGGTGCAGTGCATAGCTGATTTGCGCGATCACCGATTGGTGTGACTGTGCTCAGCCTTGCATTACCATAAGTGTTGACGGTGTGTATCCTCTCATTGGCGATTATCCTCACAAGTGCTTGTGACACGCGCCGATACTGCAGCCCCATCTCGACTCGGAAGATGCAGGGATTTGTGTATTCGGTTCTTCTGTAAAGCGATGCCCATTCGATGTGTGGATATTTTCGTTGATAACCTGGTTGTCCGCGCAGGCGGATACACGCATCACCTAGAGGGTAATGTATGTGTGCGCAACTTCAAACCGAGAGTCATTGAGACTGTCAATTCTTCGGTACTGCGGGTATAATTCAGCGGATCATATATACTAAACGGATAACTGTGTTAAATTCAAGGCCGGGACAAACAACCACACTCTAAGTGGCACCGAGGCGTGTGCGTCTACTCGAACAGAACCAACCGACAGCAGTTTCGGCTGTCCGTTGAATTCCATGTTGGCTCTGGATAAACGCGATTATAGCAGGAGACCTTGTTTCGTCGTCTGACTCGAATTTCGACAACTTTGCCGCGTCTCACTACGTGTGCTACACACCGAGAGCACCAATAAGCGTTCGCAGGTACGAATCGGCTACGTAAGTTGGCGCACGCCTTCTGGTGTAACCCCTCACCCGGTAGGATATACATACACGTCTTGAAGGTGGAAGGGTCTTTCGTCATTTCAAATAAACGAGCGGAGTCAGTATTTCGATATGCAACGAAAAGCGTCATTCTCCTCTTCATAACTCTTGAACAGCTGCTACGTTTCGCCAGAAAATTTCTGTGCTCTTCACGTCTGTCAATATCTACTGAAATATTGACAAAGAGGAATTCGTTGTTGACAAGTATATTCCGAGGGCTGTGCCGTGTTCCGCTATGCATGCTATATGGCGAAGTTGCCTCAGAACTCAGAGTGGAAACAGGCGAAGCATTGCAAATCGGTGAACCGCTTGGAAATGACGCAGGGATGACAAAGAATGCTATCGTTATGAATAGTTTGCCAGGTTGAGTGTGGTTAGATGGCTCACGCTGGATTCTCCGGCTACTATCCATCAACCCGACAGCTCGTAAGCCGTAAGCTACGTGTACACGGTATCAGCGTGAGTTCTACTATTGTGTTAGCACCCCCTTATGACTGTGGATGGTTTCCTATTGTCTTGGTAGATGTACACAGGCTATACGCGTGCTGAAGTGGTTGATAGAGATAACGAGTTCACTAAATCCAGCGTGTGCTGGCTTCGCCAGTGTTGGCTTGTGTCACCGAAGCGTTGTTATGCACGCTGCTCTCGCCTATAATAAGGCGATTGGCTAGTCTCGTATGCAAGGTGGGCGGTAATGGGTTGTCCGGTGCAGTGCATAGGTGATTTGCGCGATCACCGATTGGTGTGACTGTGCTCAGCCTTGCATTACCATAAGTGTTGACGGTGTGTATCCTCTCATTGGCGATTATCCTCACAAGTGCTTGTGACACGCGCCGATACTGCAGCCCCATCTCGACTCGGAAGATGCAGGGATTTGTGTATTCGGTTCTTCTGTAAAGCGATGCCCATTCGATGTGTGGATATTTTCGTTGATAACCTGGTTGTCCGCGCAGGCGGATACACGCATCACCTAGAGGGTAATGTATGTGTGCGCAACTTCAAACCGAGAGTCATTGAGACTGTCAATTCTTCGGTACTGCGGGTATAATTCAGCGGATCATATATACTAAACGGATAACTGTGTTAAATTCAAGGCCGGGACAAACAACCACACTCTAAGTGGCACCGAGGCGTGTGCGTCTACTCGAACAGAACCAACCGACAGCAGTTTCGGCTGTCCGTTGAATTCCATGTTGGCTCTGGATAAACGCGATTATAGCAGGAGACCTTGTTTCGTCGTCTGACTCGAATTTCGACAACTTTGCCGCGTCTCACTACGTGTGCTACACACCGAGAGCACCAATAAGCGTTCGCAGGTACGAATCGGCTACGTAAGTTGGCGCACGCCTTCTGGTGTAACCCCTCACCCGGTAGGATATGCATACACGTCTTGAAGGTGGAAGGGTCTTTCGTCATTTCAAATAAACGAGCGGAGTCAGTATTTCGATATGCAACGAAAAGCGTCATTCTCCTCTTCATAACTCTTGAACAGCTGCTACGTTTCGCCAGAAAATTTCTGTGCTCTTCACGTCTGTCAATATCTACTGAAATATTGACAAAGAGGAATTCGTTGTTGACAAGTATATTCCGAGGGCTGTGCCGTGTTCCACTATGCATGCTATATGGCGAAGTTGCCTCAGAACTCAGAGTGGAAACAGGCGAAGCATTGCAAATCGGTGAACCGCTTGGAAATGACGCAGGGATGACAAAGAATGCTATCGTTATGAATAGTTTGCCAGGTTGAGTGTGGTTAGATGGCTCACGCTGGATTCTCCGGCTACTATCCATCAACCCGACAGCTCGTAAGCCGTAAGCTACGTGTACACGGTATCAGCGTGAGTTCTACTATTGTGTTAGCACCCCCTTATGACTGTGGATGGTTTCCTATTGTCTTGGTAGATGTACACAGGCTATACGCGTGCTGAAGTGGTTGATAGAGATAACGAGTTCACTAAATCCAGCGTGTGCTGGCTTCGCCAGTGTTGGCTTGTGTCACCGAAGCGTTGTTATGCACGCTGCTCTCGCCTATAATAAGGCGATTGGCTAGTCTCGTATGCAAGGTGGGCGGTAATGGGTTGTCCGGTGCAGTGCATAGGTGATTTGCGCGATCACCGATTGGTGTGACTGTGCTCAGCCTTGCATTACCATAAGTGTTGACGGTGTGTATCCTCTCATTGGCGATTATCCTCACAAGTGCTTGTGACACGCGCCGATACTGCAGCCCCATCTCGACTCGGAAGATGCAGGGATTTGTGTATTCGGTTCTTCTGTAAAGCGATGCCCATTCGATGTGTGGATATTTTCGTTGATAACCTGGTTGTCCGCGCAGGCGGATACACGCATCACCTAGAGGGTAATGTATGTGTGCGCAACTTCAAACCGAGAGTCATTGAGACTGTCAATTCTTCGGTACTGCGGGTATAATTCAGCGGATCATATATACTAAACGGATAACTGTGTTAAATTCAAGGCCGGGACAAACAACCACACTCTAAGTGGCACCGAGGCGTGTGCGTCTACTCGAACAGAACCAACCGACAGCAGTTTCGGCTGTCCGTTGAATTCCATGTTGGCTCTGGATAAACGCGATTATAGCAGGAGTCCTTGTTTCGTCGTCTGACTCGAATTTCGACAACTTTGCCGCGTCTCACTACGTGTGCTACACACCGAGAGCACCAATAAGCGTTCGCAGGTACGAATCGGCTACGTAAGTTGGCGCACGCCTTCTGGTGTAACCCCTCACCCGGTAGGATATGCATACACGTCTTGAAGGTGGAAGGGTCTTTCGTCATTTCAAATAAACGAGCGGAGTCAGTATTTCGATATGCAACGAAAAGCGTCATTCTCCTCTTCATAACTCTTGAACAGCTGCTACGTTTCGCCAGAAAATTTCTGTGCTCTTCACGTCTGTCAATATCTACTGAAATATTGACAAAGAGGAATTCGTTGTTGACAAGTATATTCCGAGGGCTGTGCCGTGTTCCACTATGCATGCTATATGGCGAAGTTGCCTCAGAACTCAGAGTGGAAACAGGCGAAGCATTGCAAATCGGTGAACCGCTTGGAAATGACGCAGGGATGACAAAGAATGCTATCGTTATGAATAGTTTGCCAGGTTGAGTGTGGTTAGATGGCTCACGCTGGATTCTCCGGCTACTATCCATCAACCCGACAGCTCGTAAGCCGTAAGCTACGTGTACACGGTATCAGCGTGAGTTCTACTATTGTGTTAGCACCCCCTTATGACTGTGGATGGTTTCCTATTGTCTTGGTAGATGTACACAGGCTATACGCGTGCTGAAGTGGTTGATAGAGATAACGAGTTCACTAAATCCAGCGTGTGCTGGCTTCGCCAGTGTTGGCTTGTGTCACCGAAGCGTTGTTATGCACGCTGCTCTCGCCTATAATAAGGCGATTGGCTAGTCTCGTATGCAAGGTGGGCGGTAATGGGTTGTCCGGTGCAGTGCATAGGTGATTTGCGCGATCACCGATTGGTGTGACTGTGCTCAGCCTTGCATTACCATAAGTGTTGACGGTGTGTATCCTCTCATTGGCGATTATCCTCACAAGTGCTTGTGACACGCGCCGATACTGCAGCCCCATCTCGACTCGGAAGATGCAGGGATTTGTGTATTCGGTTCTTCTGTAAAGCGATGCCCATTCGATGTGTGGATATTTTCGTTGATAACCTGGTTGTCCGCGCATGCAGATACACGCATCACCTAGAGGGTAATGTATGTGTGCGCAACTTCAAACCGAGAGTCATTGAGACTGTCAATTCTTCGGTACTGCGGGTATAATTCAGCGGATCATATATACTAAACGGATAACTGTGTTAAATTCAAGGCCGGGACAAACAACCACACTCTAAGTGGCACCGAGGCGTGTGCGTCTACTCGAACAGAACCAACCGACAGCAGTTTCGGCTGTCCGTTGAATTCCATGTTGGCTCTGGATAAACGCGATTAATAATAATAATAATTTGCTTTATTCCAGAAACAGTACTAGTGGTACAGTGTGGAGTTTTCAGCACATATCTACAATATTTGCATCTAATTTTACCAACATTTAAAATAAGTATTAAACAAATAAAAAATAAATCTGAAGACACCAACAGCAAAAACAAAAAAAAAACAGGATAAACACAAAATAATTATGAATGCAAAAAAGTACCAAAGTCTACCAAGGTCTAGTGCAGTGTTTGTGGTGGTAGTGTGAGTAATCCTGAATAATACAAAATTTCTTTTTGAGGTGGTGACTATGGCCTTCACAAACAATGATTGTCAGTTTAATATTGCCGAAAAATATAGAAAATAAGAGAAACAACCACAAAACTAATAATTACATGATGGTTAATGACACGACAATTTTGTAATACTCATAGTGCTGATATAGTCGGAACCAGTGGATACACAATAGAAGGAATATAGTAAAGTACAAAAAAGGAAGCCAATGTTAATATTTCAGGTAGCTAAGTAAGTTTGAAGAAGGAGTTCACTAAAGAATACGAAATAAGAGAGAAATAAAAGAGTATGAATTTATGTTGTTAATAACAAAGCAAGTCACAGGTTT
The DNA here is from genome assembly GCA_944472155.2 of Trichobilharzia szidati. NCBI lineage: Eukaryota > Metazoa > Platyhelminthes > Trematoda > Strigeidida > Schistosomatidae > Trichobilharzia > Trichobilharzia szidati. The sequence goes on from OX235277.1 coordinate 14,356,662, forward strand.
CACGCTTAACATTGTCTCTGTCGCTTAGAACACGGGCCAAGTATGGTATCGTTGAGTTCCTGTACTTGGTTGTACGAGCATAGATTCTTTTATACTGATTTCTGGTTTTACTTGATGAGATACAAGGCGAGAGTTGGGAATAGAGGGGGTGTTGGGGGTTTGAGAGTATGGTTTTAGACCATTTTTCACATGTATTCAGATGCCTATCAACTAAGGTAGTCACGAGCTGGCTGAGATTAACACCACTAGTCCTACTAACTACTGTCAACATCCTTCTCAGGATGGAATAGTCCTTTTTCAGTAGACCAGGAAAGACTAACGGGGAGCAGTAAAGTAAAATAGGTAGGATACAAGAGTTGACAAATTGTGAAAGTAGAGGTTGGGTGATTCCGGATTGTCTAAGTTTCCTAATATAGTAGGTAAGACAGAACACTTTCCTAGAAATCATTAGGATATGAGATGTCCAAGTAAGGTCAGAAGATATAACTAGGCCGAGGTATTTTGCATTAGACTTAGTTTCAATTTTTGTCCCCTCAATGCAACAGTCTTCATGAGAACTTACTAGTGTTTGTAGATCCCGTTTATGCCTAAGGGAGAAGTCGACAGTCTGGCATTTTGAGGGATTCAACATGAGTCCATTTAGTTTGGACCACTCACTGATGTCCGACAGGAAGCTATTTAATATGAGACAGTCTGACTGAGACTTAATGGAAAACGATACAGACAGGTCATCTGCATATTTGAACGAAGTTGACTTCATCTGAGAGAGGCAAATCATGTAAGAAGAAGGAAAAGAGACCTTGTTTCGTCGTCTGACTCGAATTTCGACAACTTTGCCGCGTCTCACTACGTGTGCTACACACCGAGAGCACCAATAAGCGTTCGCAGGTACGAATCGGCTACGTAAGTTGGCGCACGCCTTCTGGTGTAACCCCTCACCCGGTAGGATATGCATACACGTCTTGAAGGTGGAAGGGTCTTTCGTCATTTCAAATAAACGAGCGGAGTCAGTATTTCGATATGCAACGAAAAGCGTCATTCTCCTCTTCATAACTCTTGAACAGCTGCTACGTTTCGCCAGAAAATTTCTGTGCTCTTCACGTCTGTCAATATCTACTGAAATATTGACAAAGAGGAATTCGTTGTTGACAAGTATATTCCGAGGGCTGTGCCGTGTTCCACTATGCATGCTATATGGCGAAGTTGCCTCAGAACTCAGAGTGGAAACAGGCGAAGCATTGCAAATCGGTGAACCGCTTGGAAATGACGCAGGGATGACAAAGAATGCTATCGTTATGAATAGTTTGCCAGGTTGAGTGTGGTTAGATGGCTCACGCTGGATTCTCCGGCTACTATCCATCAACCCGACAGCTCGTAAGCCGTAAGCTACGTGTACACGGTATCAGCGTGAGTTCTACTATTGTGTTAGCACCCCCTTATGACTGTGGATGGTTTCCTATTGTCTTGGTAGATGTACACAGGCTATACGCGTGCTGAAGTGGTTGACAGAGATAACGAGTTCACTAAATCCAGCGTGTGCTGGCTTCGCCAGTGTTGGCTTGTGTCACCGAAGCGTTGTTATGCACGCTGCTCTCGCCTATAATAAGGCGATTGGCTAGTCTCGTATGCAAGGTGGGCGGTAATGGGTTGTCCGGTGCAGTGCATAGGTGATTTGCGCGATCACCGATTGGTGTGACTGTGCTCAGCCTTGCATTACCATAAGTGTTGACGGTGTGTATCCTCTCATTGGCGATTATCCTCACAAGTGCTCGTGACACGCGCCGATACTGCAACCCCATCTCGACTCGGAAGATGCAGGGATTTGTGTATTCGGTTCTTCTGTAAAGCGATGCCCGTTCGATGTGTGGATATTTTCGTTGATAACCTGGTTGTCCGCGCATGCAGATACACGCATCACCTAGAGGGTAATGTATGTGTGCGCAACTTCAAACCGAGAGTCATTGAGACTGTCAATTCTTCGGTACTGAGGGTATAATTCAGCGGATCATATATACTAAACGGATAACTGTGTTAAATTCAAGGCCGGGACAAACAACCACACTCTAAGTGGCACCGAGGCGTGTGCGTCTACTCGAACAGAACCAACCGACAGCAGTTTCGGCTGTCCGTTGAATTCCATGTTGGCTCTGGATAAACGCGATTATAGCAGGAGACCTTGTTTCGTCGTCTGACTCGAATTTCGACAACTTTGCCGCGTCTCACTACGTGTGCTACACACCGAGAGCACCAATAAGCGTTCGCAGGTACGAATCGGCTACGTAAGTTGGCGCACGCCTTCTGGTGTAACCCCTCACCCGGTAGGATATGCATACACGTCTTGAAGGTGGAAGGGTCTTTCGTCATTTCAAATAAACGAGCGGAGTCAGTATTTCGATATGCAACGAAAAGCGTCATTCTCCTCTTCATAACTCTTGAACAGCTGCTACGTTTCGCCAGAAAATTTCTGTGCTCTTCACGTCTGTCAATATCTACTGAAATATTGACAAAGAGGAATTCGTTGTTGACAAGTATATTCCGAGGGCTGTGCCGTGTTCCACTATGCATGCTATATGGCGAAGTTGCCTCAGAACTCAGAGTGGAAACAGGCGAAGCATTGCAAATCGGTGAACCGCTTGGAAATGACGCAGGGATGACAAAGAATGCTATCGTTATGAATAGTTTGCCAGGTTGAGTGTGGTTAGATGGCTCACGCTGGATTCTCCGGCTACTATCCATCAACCCGACAGCTCGTAAGCCGTAAGCTACGTGTACACGGTATCAGCGTGAGTTCTACTATTGTGTTAGCACCCCCTTATGACTGTGGATGGTTTCCTATTGTCTTGGTAGATGTACACAGGCTATACGCGTGCTGAAGTGGTTGACAGAGATAACGAGTTCACTAAATCCAGCGTGTGCTGGCTTCGCCAGTGTTGGCTTGTGTCACCGAAGCGTTGTTATGCACGCTGCTCTCGCCTATAATAAGGCGATTGGCTAGTCTCGTATGCAAGGTGGGCGGTAATGGGTTGTCCGGTGCAGTGCATAGGTGATTTGCGCGATCACCGATTGGTGTGACTGTGCTCAGCCTTGCATTACCATAAGTGTTGACGGTGTGTATCCTCTCATTGGCGATTATCCTCACAAGTGCTCGTGACACGCGCCGATACTGCAACCCCATCTCGACTCGGAAGATGCAGGGATTTGTGTATTCGGTTCTTCTGTAAAGCGATGCCCGTTCGATGTGTGGATATTTTCGTTGATAACCTGGTTGTCCGCGCATGCAGATACACGCATCACCTAGAGGGTAATGTATGTGTGCGCAACTTCAAACCGAGAGTCATTGAGACTGTCAATTCTTCGGTACTGAGGGTATAATTCAGCGGATCATATATACTAAACGGATAACTGTGTTAAATTCAAGGCCGGGACAAACAACCACACTCTAAGTGGCACCGAGGCGTGTGCGTCTACTCGAACAGAACCAACCGACAGCAGTTTCGGCTGTCCGTTGAATTCCATGTTGGCTCTGGATAAACGCGATTATAGCAGGAGACCTTGTTTCGTCGTCTGACTCGAATTTCGACAACTTTGCCGCGTCTCACTACGTGTGCTACACACCGAGAGCACCAATAAGCGTTCGCAGGTACGAATCGGCTACGTAAGTTGGCGCACGCCTTCTGGTGTAACCCCTCACCCGGTAGGATATGCATACACGTCTTGAAGGTGGAAGGGTCTTTCGTCATTTCAAATAAACGAGCGGAGTCAGTATTTCGATATGCAACGAAAAGCGTCATTCTCCTCTTCATAACTCTTGAACAGCTGCTACGTTTCGCCAGAAAATTTCTGTGCTCTTCACGTCTGTCAATATCTACTGAAATATTGACAAAGAGGAATTCGTTGTTGACAAGTATATTCCGAGGGCTGTGCCGTGTTCCACTATGCATGCTATATGGCGAAGTTGCCTCAGAACTCAGAGTGGAAACAGGCGAAGCATTGCAAATCGGTGAACCGCTTGGAAATGACGCAGGGATGACAAAGAATGCTATCGTTATGAATAGTTTGCCAGGTTGAGTGTGGTTAGATGGCTCACGCTGGATTCTCCGGCTACTATCCATCAACCCGACAGCTCGTAAGCCGTAAGCTACGTGTACACGGTATCAGCGTGAGTTCTACTATTGTGTTAGCACCCCCTTATGACTGTGGATGGTTTCCTATTGTCTTGGTAGATGTACACAGGCTATACGCGTGCTGAAGTGGTTGATAGAGATAACGAGTTCACTAAATCCAGCGTGTGCTGGCTTCGCCAGTGTTGGCTTGTGTCACCGAAGCGTTGTTATGCACGCTGCTCTCGCCTATAATAAGGCGATTGGCTAGTCTCGTATGCAAGGTGGGCGGTAATGGGTTGTCCGGTGCAGTGCATAGGTGATTTGCGCGATCACCGATTGGTGTGACTGTGGTCAGCCTTGCATTACCATAAGTGTTGACGGTGTGTATCCTCTCATTGGCGATTATCCTCACAAGTGCTCGTGACACGCGCCGATACTGCAGCCCCATCTCGACTCGGAAGATGCAGGGATTTGTGTATTCGGTTCTTCTGTAAAGCGATGCCCATTCGATGTGTGGATATTTTCGTTGATAACCTGGTTGTCCGCGCATGCAGATACACGCATCACCTAGAGGGTAATGTATGTGTGCGCAACTTCAAACCGAGAGTCATTGAGACTGTCAATTCTTCGGTACTGCGGGTATAATTCAGCGGATCATATATACTAAACGGATAACTGTGTTAAATTCAAGGCCGGGACAAACAACCACACTCTAAGTGGCACCGAGGCGTGTGCGTCTACTCGAACAGAACCAACCGACAGCAGTTTCGGCTGTCCGTTGAATTCCATGTTGGCTCTGGATAAACGCGATTATAGCAGGAGACCTTGTTTCGTCGTCTGGCTCGAATTTCGACAACTTTGCCGCGTCTCACTACGTGTGCTACACACCGAGAGCACCAATAAGCGTTCGCAGGTACGAATCGGCTACGTAAGTTGGCGCACGCCTTCTGGTGTAACCCCTCACCCGGTAGGATATGCATACACGTCTTGAAGGTGGAAGGGTCTTTCGTCATTTCAAATAAACGAGCGGAGTCAGTATTTCGATATGCAACGAAAAGCGTCATTCTCCTCTTCATAACTCTTGAACAGCTGCTACGTTTCGCCAGAAAATTTCTGTGCTCTTCACGTCTGTCAATATCTACTGAAATATTGACAAAGAGGAATTCGTTGTTGACAAGTATATTCCGAGGGCTGTGCCGTGTTCCACTATGCATGCTATATGGCGAAGTTGCCTCAGAACTCAGAGTGGAAACAGGCGAAGCATTGCAAATCGGTGAACCGCTTGGAAATGACGCAGGGATGACAAAGAATGCTATCGTTATGATTAGTTTGCCAGGTTGAGTGTGGTTAGATGGCTCACCCTGGATTCTCCGGCTACTATCCATCAACCCGACAGCTCGTAAGCCGTAAGCTACGTGTACACGGTATCAGCGTGAGTTCTACTATTGTGTTAGCACCCCCTTATGACTGTGGATGGTTTCCTATTGTCTTGGTAGATGTACACAGGCTATACGCGTGCTGGAGTGGTTGACAGAGATAACGAGTTCACTAAATCCAGCGTGTGCTGGCTTCGCCAGTGTTGGCTTGTGTCACCGAAGCGTTGTTATGCACGCTGCTCTCGCCTATAATACGGCGATTGGCTAGTCTCGTATGCAAGGTGGGCGGTAATGGGTTGTCCGGTGCAGTGCATAGGTGATTTGCGCGATCACCGATTGGTGTGACTGTGCTCAGCCTTGCATTACCATAAGTGTTGACGGTGTGTATCCTCTCATTGGCGATTATCCTCACAAGTGCTCGTGACACGCGCCGATACTGCAACCCCATCTCGACTCGGAAGATGCAGGGATTTGTGTATTCGGTTCTTCTGTAAAGCGATGCCCATTCGATGTGTGGATATTTTCGTTGATAACCTGGTTGTCCGCGCATGCAGATACACGCATCACCTAGAGGGTAATGTATGTGTGCGCAACTTCAAACCGAGAGTCATTGAGACTGTCAATTCTTCGGTACTGAGGGTATAATTCAGCGGATCATATATACTAAACGGATAACTGTGTTAAATTCAAGGCCGGGACAAACAACCACACTCTAAGTGGCACCGAGGCGTGTGCGTCTACTCGAACAGAACCAACCGACAGCAGTTTCGGCTGTCCGTTGAATTCCATGTTGGCTCTGGATAAACGCGATTATAGCAGGAGACCTTGTTTCGTCGTCTGACTCGAATTTCGACAACTTTGCCGCGTCTCACTACGTGTGCTACACACCGAGAGCACCAATAAGCGTTCGCAGGTACGAATCGGCTACGTAAGTTGGCGCACGCCTTCTGGTGTAACCCCTCACCCGGTAGGATATGCATACACGTCTTGAAGGTGGAAGGGTCTTTCGTCATTTCAAATAAACGAGCGGAGTCAGTATTTCGATATGCAACGAAAAGCGTCATTCTCCTCTTCATAACTCTTGAACAGCTGCTACGTTTCGCCAGAAAATTTCTGTGCTCTTCACGTCTGTCAATATCTACTGAAATATTGACAAAGAGGAATTCGTTGTTGACAAGTATATTCCGAGGGCTGTGCCGTGTTCCACTATGCATGCTATATGGCGAAGTTGCCTCAGAACTCAGAGTGGAAACAGGCGAAGCATTGCAAATCGGTGAACCGCTTGGAAATGACGCAGGGATGACAAAGAATGCTATCGTTATGATTAGTTTGCCAGGTTGAGTGTGGTTAGATGGCTCACGCTGGATTCTCCGGCTACTATCCATCAACCCGACAGCTCGTAAGCCGTAAGCTACGTGTACACGGTATCAGCGTGAGTTCTACTATTGTGTTAGCACCCCCTTATGACTGTGGATGGTTTCCTATTGTCTTGGTAGATGTACACAGGCTATACGCGTGCTGGAGTGGTTGACAGAGATAACGAGTTCACTAAATCCAGCGTGTGCTGGCTTCGCCAGTGTTGGCTTGTGTCACCGAAGCGTTGTTATGCACGCTGCTCTCGCCTATAATACGGCGATTGGCTAGTCTCGTATGCAAGGTGGGCGGTAATGGGTTGTCCGGTGCAGTGCATAGGTGATTTGCGCGATCACCGATTGGTGTGACTGTGCTCAGCCTTGCATTACCATAAGTGTTGACGGTGTGTATCCTCTCATTGGCGATTATCCTCACAAGTGCTCGTGACACGCGCCGATACTGCAACCCCATCTCGACTCGGAAGATGCAGGGATTTGTGTATTCGGTTCTTCTGTAAAGCGATGCCCATTCGATGTGTGGATATTTTCGTTGATAACCTGGTTGTCCGCGCATGCAGATACACGCATCACCTAGAGGGTAATGTATGTGTGCGCAACTTCAAACCGAGAGTCATTGAGACTGTCAATTCTTCGGTACTGAGGGTATAATTCAGCGGATCATATATACTAAACGGATAACTGTGTTAAATTCAAGGCCGGGACAAACAACCACACTCTAAGTGGCACCGAGGCGTGTGCGTCTACTCGAACAGAACCAACCGACAGCAGTTTCGGCTGTCCGTTGAATTCCATGTTGGCTCTGGATAAACGCGATTATAGCAGGAGACCTTGTTTCGTCGTCTGACTCGAATTTCGACAACTTTGCCGCGTCTCACTACGTGTGCTACACACCGAGAGCACCAATAAGCGTTCGCAGGTACGAATCGGCTACGTAAGTTGGCGCACGCCTTCTGGTGTAACCCCTCACCCGGTAGGATATGCATACACGTCTTGAAGGTGGAAGGGTCTTTCGTCATTTCAAATAAACGAGCGGAGTCAGTATTTCGATATGCAACGAAAAGCGTCATTCTCCTCTTCATAACTCTTGAACAGCTGCTACGTTTCGCCAGAAAATTTCTGTGCTCTTCACGTCTGTCAATATCTACTGAAATATTGACAAAGAGGAATTCGTTGTTGACAAGTATATTCCGAGGGCTGTGCCGTGTTCCACTATGCATGCTATATGGCGAAGTTGCCTCAGAACTCAGAGTGGAAACAGGCGAAGCATTGCAAATCGGTGAACCGCTTGGAAATGACGCAGGGATGACAAAGAATGCTATCGTTATGATTAGTTTGCCAGGTTGAGTGTGGTTAGATGGCTCACCCTGGATTCTCCGGCTACTATCCATCAACCCGACAGCTCCTAAGCCATAAGCTACGTGTACACGGTATCAGCGTGAGTTCTACTATTGTGTTAGCACCCCCTTATGACTGTGGATGGTTTCCTATTGTCTTGGTAGATGTACACAGGCTATACGCGTGCTGGAGTGGTTGACAGAGATAACGAGTTCACTAAATCCAGCGTGTGCTGGCTTCGCCAGTGTTGGCTTGTGTCACCGAAGCGTTGTTATGCACGCTGCTCTCGCCTATAATAAGGCGTTTGGCTAGTCTCGTATGCAAGGTGGGCGGTAATGGGTTGTCCGGTGCAGTGCATAGGTGATTTGCGCGATCACCGATTGGTGTGACTGTGCTCAGCCTTGCATTACCATAAGTGTTGACGGTGTGTATCCTCTCATTGGCGATTATCCTCACAAGTGCTCGTGACACGCGCCGATACTGCAACCCCATCTCGACTCGGAAGATGCAGGGATTTGTGTATTCGGTTCTTCTGTAAAGCGATGCCCATTCGATGTGTGGATATTTTCGTTGATAACCTGGTTGTCCGCGCATGCAGATACACGCATCACCTAGAGGGTAATGTATGTGTGCGCAACTTCAAACCGAGAGTCATTGAGACTGTCAATTCTTCGGTACTGAGGGTATAATTCAGCGGATCATATATACTAAACGGATAACTGTGTTAAATTCAAGGCCGGGACAAACAACCACACTCTAAGTGGCACCGAGGCGTGTGCGTCTACTCGAACAGAACCAACCGACAGCAGTTTCGGCTGTCCGTTGAATTCCATGTTGGCTCTGGATAAACGCGATTATAGCAGGAGACCTTGTTTCGTCGTCTGGCTCGAATTTCGACAACTTTGCCGCGTCTCACTACGTGTGCTACACACCGAGAGCACCAATAAGCGTTCGCAGGTACGAATCGGCTACGTAAGTTGGCGCACGCCTTCTGGTGTAACCCCTCACCCGGTAGGATATGCATACACGTCTTGAAGGTGGAAGGGTCTTTCGTCATTTCAAATAAACGAGCGGAGTCAGTATTTCGATATGCAACGAAAAGCGTCATTCTCCTCTTCATAACTCTTGAACAGCTGCTACGTTTCGCCAGAAAATTTCTGTGCTCTTCACGTCTGTCAATATCTACTGAAATATTGACAAAGAGGAATTCGTTGTTGACAAGTATATTCCGAGGGCTGTGCCGTGTTCCACTATGCATGCTATATGGCGAAGTTGCCTCAGAACTCAGAGTGGAAACAGGCGAAGCATTGCAAATCGGTGAACCGCTTGGAAATGACGCAGGGATGACAAAGAATGCTATCGTTATGATTAGTTTGCCAGGTTGAGTGTGGTTAGATGGCTCACCCTGGATTCTCCGGCTACTATCCATCAACCCGACAGCTCCTAAGCCATAAGCTACGTGTACACGGTATCAGCGTGAGTTCTACTATTGTGTTAGCACCCCCTTATGACTGTGGATGGTTTCCTATTGTCTTGGTAGATGTACACAGGCTATACGCGTGCTGGAGTGGTTGACAGAGATAACGAGTTCACTAAATCCAGCGTGTGCTGGCTTCGCCAGTGTTGGCTTGTGTCACCGAAGCGTTGTTATGCACGCTGCTCTCGCCTATAATACGGCGATTGGCTAGTCTCGTATGCAAGGTGGGCGGTAATGGGTTGTCCGGTGCCGTGCATAGGTGATTTGCGCGATCACCGATTGGTGTGACTGTGCTCAGCCTTGCATTACCATAAGTGTTGACGGTGTGTATCCTCTCATTGGCGATTATCCTCACAAGTGCTCGTGACACGCGCCGATACTGCAACCCCATCTCGACTCGGAAGATGCAGGGATTTGTGTATTCGGTTCTTCTGTAAAGCGATGCCCATTCGATGTGTGGATATTTTCGTTGATAACCTGATTGTCCGCGCATGCAGATACACGCATCACCTAGAGGGTAATGTATGTGTGCGCAACTTCAAACCGAGAGTCATTGAGACTGTCAATTCTTCGGTACTGAGGGTATAATTCAGCGGATCATATATACTAAACGGATAACTGTGTTAAATTCAAGGCCGGGACAAACAACCACACTCTAAGTGGCACCGAGGCGTGTGCGTCTACTCGAACAGAACCAACCGACAGCAGTTTCGGCTGTCCGTTGAATTCCATGTTGGCTCTGGATAAACGCGATTATAGCAGGAGACCTTGTTTCGTCGTCTGACTCGAATTTCGACAACTTTGCCGCGTCTCACTACGTGTGCTACACACCGAGAGCACCAATAAGCGTTCGCAGGTACGAATCGGCTACGTAAGTTGGCGCACGCCTTCTGGTGTAACCCCTCACCCGGTAGGATATGCATACACGTCTTGAAGGTGGAAGGGTCTTTCGTCATTTCAAATAAACGAGCGGAGTCAGTATTTCGATATGCAACGAAAAGCGTCATTCTCCTCTTCATAACTCTTGAACAGCTGCTACGTTTCGCCAGAAAATTTCTGTGCTCTTCACGTCTGTCAATATCTACTGAAATATTGACAAAGAGGAATTCGTTGTTGACAAGTATATTCCGAGGGCTGTGCCGTGTTCCACTATGCATGCTATATGGCGAAGTTGCCTCAGAACTCAGAGTGGAAACAGGCGAAGCATTGCAAATCGGTGAACCGCTTGGAAATGACGCAGGGATGACAAAGAATGCTATCGTTATGATTAGTTTGCCAGGTTGAGTGTGGTTAGATGGCTCACCCTGGATTCTCCGGCTACTATCCATCAACCCGACAGCTCCTAAGCCATAAGCTACGTGTACACGGTATCAGCGTGAGTTCTACTATTGTGTTAGCACCCCCTTATGACTGTGGATGGTTTCCTATTGTCTTGGTAGATGTACACAGGCTATACGCGTGCTGGAGTGGTTGACAGAGATAACGAGTTCACTAAATCCAGCGTGTGCTGGCTTCGCCAGTGTTGGCTTGTGTCACCGAAGCGTTGTTATGCACGCTGCTCTCGCCTATAATACGGCGATTGGCTAGTCTCGTATGCAAGGTGGGCGGTAATGGGTTGTCCGGTGCAGTGCATAGGTGATTTGCGCGATCACCGATTGGTGTGACTGTGCTCAGCCTTGCATTACCATAAGTGTTGACGGTGTGTATCCTCTCATTGGCGATTATCCTCACAAGTGCTCGTGACACGCGCCGATACTGCAACCCCATCTCGACTCGGAAGATGCAGGGATTTGTGTATTCGGTTCTTCTGTAAAGCGATGCCCATTCGATGTGTGGATATTTTCGTTGATAACCTGGTTGTCCGCGCATGCAGATACACGCATCACCTAGAGGGTAATGTATGTGTGCGCAACTTCAAACCGAGAGTCATTGAGACTGTCAATTCTTCGGTACTGAGGGTATAATTCAGCGGATCATATATACTAAACGGATAACTGTGTTAAATTCAAGGCCGGGACAAACAACCACACTCTAAGTGGCACCGAGGCGTGTGCGTCTACTCGAACAGAACCAACCGACAGCAGTTTCGGCTGTCCGTTGAATTCCATGTTGGCTCTGGATAAACGCGATTATAGCAGGAGACCTTGTTTCGTCGTCTGGCTCGAATTTCGACAACTTTGCCGCGTCTCACTACGTGTGCTACACACCGAGAGCACCGATAAGCGTTCGCAGGTACGAATCGGCTACGTAAGTTGGCGCACGCCTTCTGGTGTAACCCCTCACCCGGTAGGATATGCATACACGTCTTGAAGGTGGAAGGGTCTTTCGTCATTTCAAATAAACGAGCGGAGTCAGTATTTCGATATGCAACGAAAAGCGTCATTCTCCTCTTCATAACTCTTGAACAGCTGCTACGTTTCGCCAGAAAATTTCTGTGCTCTTCACGTCTGTCAATATCTACTGAAATATTGACAAAGAGGAATTCGTTGTTGACAAGTATATTCCGAGGGCTGTGCCGTGTTCCACTATGCATGCTATATGGCGAAGTTGCCTCAGAACTCAGAGTGGAAACAGGCGAAGCATTGCAAATCGGTGAACCGCTTGGAAATGACGCAGGGATGACAAAGAATGCTATCGTTATGATTAGTTTGCCAGGTTGAGTGTGGTTAGATGGCTCACCCTGGATTCCCCGGCTACTATCCATCAACCCGACAGCTCCTAAGCCATAAGCTACGTGTACACGGTATCAGCGTGAGTTCTACTATTGTGTTAGCACCCCCTTATGACTGTGGATGGTTTCCTATTGTCTTGGTAGATGTACACAGGCTATACGCGTGCTGGAGTGGTTGACAGAGATAACGAGTTCACTAAATCCAGCGTGTGCTGGCTTCGCCAGTGTTGGCTTGTGTCACCGAAGCGTTGTTATGCACGCTGCTCTCGCCTATAATACGGCGATTGGCTAGTCTCGTATGCAAGGTGGGCGGTAATGGGTTGTCCGGTGCAGTGCATAGGTGATTTGCGCGATCACCGATTGGTGTGACTGTGCTCAGCCTTGCATTACCATAAGTGTTGACGGTGTGTATCCTCTCATTGGCGATTATCCTCACAAGTGCTCGTGACACGCGCCGATACTGCAACCCCATCTCGACTCGGAAGATGCAGGGATTTGTGTATTCGGTTCTTCTGTAAAGCGATGCCCATTCGATGTGTGGATATTTTCGTTGATAACCTGGTTGTCCGCGCATGCAGATACACGCATCACCTAGAGGGTAATGTATGTGTGCGCAACTTCAAACCGAGAGTCATTGAGACTGTCAATTCTTCGGTACTGAGGGTATAATTCAGCGGATCATATATACTAAACGGATAACTGTGTTAAATTCAAGGCCGGGACAAACAACCACACTCTAAGTGGCACCGAGGCGTGTGCGTCTACTCGAACAGAACCAACCGACAGCAGTTTCGGCTGTCCGTTGAATTCCATGTTGGCTCTGGATAAACGCGATTATAGCAGGAGACCTTGTTTCGTCGTCTGGCTCGAATTTCGACAACTTTGCCGCGTCTCACTACGTGTGCTACACACCGAGAGCACCGATAAGCGTTCGCAGGTACGAATCGGCTACGTAAGTTGGCGCACGCCTTCTGGTGTAACCCCTCACCCGGTAGGATATGCATACACGTCTTGAAGGTGGAAGGGTCTTTCGTCATTTCAAATAAACGAGCGGAGTCAGTATTTCGATATGCAACGAAAAGCGTCATTCTCCTCTTCATAACTCTTGAACAGCTGCTACGTTTCGCCAGAAAATTTCTGTGCTCTTCACGTCTGTCAATATCTACTGAAATATTGACAAAGAGGAATTCGTTGTTGACAAGTATATTCCGAGGGCTGTGCCGTGTTCCACTATGCATGCTACATGGCGAAGTTGCCTCAGAACTCAGAGTGGAAACAGGCGAAGCATTGCAAATCGGTGAACCGCTTGGAAATGACGCAGGGATGACAAAGAATGCTATCGTTATGATTAGTTTGCCAGGTTGAGTGTGGTTAGATGGCTCACCCTGGATTCTCCGGCTACTATCCATCAACCCGACAGCTCGTAAGCCATAAGCTACGTGTACACGGTATCAGCGTGAGTTCTACTATTGTGTTAGCACCCCCTTATGACTGTGGATGGTTTCCTATTGTCTTGGTAGATGTACACAGGCTATACGCGTGCTGGAGTGGTTGACAGAGATAACGAGTTCACTAAATCCAGCGTGTGCTGGCTTCGCCAGTGTTGGCTTGTGTCACCGAAGCGTTGTTATGCACGCTGCTCTCGCCTATAATACGGCGATTGGCTAGTCTCGTATGCAAGGTGGGCGGTAATGGGTTGTCCGGTGCAGTGCATAGGTGATTTGCGCGATCACCGATTGGTGTGACTGTGCTCAGCCTTGCATTACCATAAGTGTTGACGGTGTGTATCCTCTCATTGGCGATTATCCTCACAAGTGCTCGTGACACGCGCCGATACTGCAACCCCATCTCGACTCGGAAGATGCAGGGATTTGTGTATTCGGTTCTTCTGTAAAGCGATGCCCATTCGATGTGTGGATATTTTCGTTGATAACCTGGTTGTCCGCGCATGCAGATACACGCATCACCTAGAGGGTAATGTATGTGTGCGCAACTTCAAACCGAGAGTCATTGAGACTGTCAATTCTTCGGTACTGAGGGTATAATTCAGCGGATCATATATACTAAACGGATAACTGTGTTAAATTCAAGGCCGGGACAAACAACCACACTCTAAGTGGCACCGAGGCGTGTGCGTCTACTCGAACAGAACCAACCGACAGCAGTTTCGGCTGTCCGTTGAATTCCATGTTGGCTCTGGATAAACGCGATTATAGCAGGAGACCTTGTTTCGTCGTCTGGCTCGAATTTCGACAACTTTGCCGCGTCTCACTACGTGTGCTACACACCGAGAGCACCGATAAGCGTTCGCAGGTACGAATCGGCTACGTAAGTTGGCGCACGCCTTCTGGTGTAACCCCTCACCCGGTAGGATATGCATACACGTCTTGAAGGTGGAAGGGTCTTTCGTCATTTCAAATAAACGAGCGGAGTCAGTATTTCGATATGCAACGAAAAGCGTCATTCTCCTCTTCATAACTCTTGAACAGCTGCTACGTTTCGCCAGAAAATTTCTGTGCTCTTCACGTCTGTCAATATCTACTGAAATATTGACAAAGAGGAATTCGTTGTTGACAAGTATATTCCGAGGGCTGTGCCGTGTTCCACTATGCATGCTACATGGCGAAGTTGCCTCAGAACTCAGAGTGGAAACAGGCGAAGCATTGCAAATCGGTGAACCGCTTGGAAATGACGCAGGGATGACAAAGAATGCTATCGTTATGATTAGTTTGCCAGGTTGAGTGTGGTTAGATGGCTCACCCTGGATTCTCCGGCTACTATCCATCAACCCGACAGCTCGTAAGCCATAAGCTACGTGTACACGGTATCAGCGTGAGTTCTACTATTGTGTTAGCACCCCCTTATGACTGTGGATGGTTTCCTATTGTCTTGGTAGATGTACACAGGCTATACGCGTGCTGGAGTGGTTGACAGAGATAACGAGTTCACTAAATCCAGCGTGTGCTGGCTTCGCCAGTGTTGGCTTGTGTCACCGAAGCGTTGTTATGCACGCTGCTCTCGCCTATAATACGGCGATTGGCTAGTCTCGTATGCAAGGTGGGCGGTAATGGGTTGTCCGGTGCAGTGCATAGGTGATTTGCGCGATCACCGATTGGTGTGACTGTGCTCAGCCTTGCATTACCATAAGTGTTGACGGTGTGTATCCTCTCATTGGCGATTATCCTCACAAGTGCTCGTGACACGCGCCGATACTGCAACCCCATCTCGACTCGGAAGATGCAGGGATTTGTGTATTCGGTTCTTCTGTAAAGCGATGCCCATTCGATGTGTGGATATTTTCGTTGATAACCTGGTTGTCCGCGCATGCAGATACACGCATCACCTAGAGGGTAATGTATGTGTGCGCAACTTCAAACCGAGAGTCATTGAGACTGTCAATTCTTCGGTACTGAGGGTATAATTCAGCGGATCATATATACTAAACGGATAACTGTGTTAAATTCAAGGCCGGGACAAACAACCACACTCTAAGTGGCACCGAGGCGTGTGCGTCTACTCGAACAGAACCAACCGACAGCAGTTTCGGCTGTCCGTTGAATTCCATGTTGGCTCTGGATAAACGCGATTATAGCAGGAGACCTTGTTTCGTCGTCTGACTCGAATTTCGACAACTTTGCCGCGTCTCACTACGTGTGCTACACACCGAGAGCACCAATAAGCGTTCGCAGGTACGAATCGGCTACGTAAGTTGGCGCACGCCTTCTGGTGTAACCCCTCACCCGGTAGGATATGCATACACGTCTTGAAGGTGGAAGGGTCTTTCGTCATTTCAAATAAACGAGCGGAGTCAGTATTTCGATATGCAACGAAAAGCGTCATTCTCCTCTTCATAACTCTTGAACAGCTGCTACGTTTCGCCAGAAAATTTCTGTGCTCTTCACGTCTGTCAATATCTACTGAAATATTGACAAAGAGGAATTCGTTGTTGACAAGTATATTCCGAGGGCTGTGCCGTGTTCCACTATGCATGCTACATGGCGAAGTTGCCTCAGAACTCAGAGTGGAAACAGGCGAAGCATTGCAAATCGGTGAACCGCTTGGAAATGACGCAGGGATGACAAAGAATGCTATCGTTATGATTAGTTTGCCAGGTTGAGTGTGGTTAGATGGCTCACCCTGGATTCCCCGGCTACTATCCATCAACCCGACAGCTCGTAAGCCATAAGCTACGTGTACACGGTATCAGCGTGAGTTCTACTATTGTGTTAGCACCCCCTTATGACTGTGGATGGTTTCCTATTGTCTTGGTAGATGTACACAGGCTATACGCGTGCTGGAGTGGTTGACAGAGATAACGAGTTCACTAAATCCAGCGTGTGCTGGCTTCGCCAGTGTTGGCTTGTGTCACCGAAGCGTTGTTATGCACGCTGCTCTCGCCTATAATACGGCGATTGGCTAGTCTCGTATGCAAGGTGGGCGGTAATGGGTTGTCCGGTGCAGTGCATAGGTGATTTGCGCGATCACCGATTGGTGTGACTGTGCTCAGCCTTGCATTACCATAAGTGTTGACGGTGTGTATCCTCTCATTGGCGATTATCCTCACAAGTGCTCGTGACACGCGCCGATACTGCAACCCCATCTCGACTCGGAAGATGCAGGGATTTGTGTATTCGGTTCTTCTGTAAAGCGATGCCCATTCGATGTGTGGATATTTTCGTTGATAACCTGATTGTCCGCGCATGCAGATACACGCATCACCTAGAGGGTAATGTATGTGTGCGCAACTTCAAACCGAGAGTCATTGAGACTGTCAATTCTTCGGTACTGCGGGTATAATTCAGCGGATCATATATACTAAACGGATAACTGTATTAAATTCAAGGCCGGGACAAACAACCACACTCTAAGTGGCACCGAGGCGTGTGCGTCTACTCGAACAGAACCAACCGACAGCAGTTTCGGCTGTCCGTTGAATTCCATGTTGGCTCTGGATAAACGCGATTATAGCAGGAGACCTTGTTTCGTCGTCTGACTCGAATTTCGACAACTTTGCCGCGTCTCACTACGTGTGCTACACACCGAGAGCACCAATAAGCGTTCGCAGGTACGAATCGGCTACGTAAGTTGGCGCACGCCTTCTGGTGTAACCCCTCACCCGGTAGGATATGCATACACGTCTTGAAGGTGGAAGGGTCTTTCGTCATTTCAAATAAACGAGCGGAGTCAGTATTTCGATATGCAACGAAAAGCGTCATTCTCCTCTTCATAACTCTTGAACAGCTGCTACGTTTCGCCAGAAAATTTCTGTGCTCTTCACGTCTGTCAATATCTACTGAAATATTGACAAAGAGGAATTCGTTGTTGACAAGTATATTCCGAGGGCTGTGCCGTGTTCCACTATGCATGCTATATGGCGAAGTTGCCTCAGAACTCAGAGTGAAAACAGGCGAAGCATTGCAAATCGGTGAACCGCTTGGAAATGACGCAGGGATGACAAAGAATGCTATCGTTATGATTAGTTTGCCAGGTTGAGTGTGGTTAGATGGCTCACCCTGGATTCCCCGGCTACTATCCATCAACCCGACAGCTCGTAAGCCATAAGCTACGTGTACACGGTATCAGCGTGAGTTCTACTATTGTGTTAGCACCCCCTTATGACTGTGGATGGTTTCCTATTGTCTTGGTAGATGTACACAGGCTATACGCGTGCTGGAGTGGTTGACAGAGATAACGAGTTCACTAAATCCAGCGTGTGCTGGCTTCGCCAGTGTTGGCTTGTGTCACCGAAGCGTTGTTATGCACGCTGCTCTCGCCTATAATACGGCGATTGGCTAGTCTCGTATGCAAGGTGGGCGGTAATGGGTTGTCCGGTGCAGTGCATAGGTGATTTGCGCGATCACCGATTGGTGTGACTGTGCTCAGCCTTGCATTACCATAAGTGTTGACGGTGTGTATCCTCTCATTGGCGATTATCCTCACAAGTGCTCGTGACACGCGCCGATACTGCAACCCCATCTCGACTCGGAAGATGCAGGGATTTGTGTATTCGGTTCTTCTGTAAAGCGATGCCCATTCGATGTGTGGATATTTTCGTTGATAACCTGGTTGTCCGCGCATGCAGATACACGCATCACCTAGAGGGTAATGTATGTGTGCGCAACTTCAAACCGAGAGTCATTGAGACTGTCAATTCTTCGGTACTGAGGGTATAATTCAGCGGATCATATATACTAAACGGATAACTGTGTTAAATTCAAGGCCGGGACAAACAACCACACTCTAAGTGGCACCGAGGCGTGTGCGTCTACTCGAACAGAACCAACCGACAGCAGTTTCGGCTGTCCGTTGAATTCCATGTTGGCTCTGGATAAACGCGATTATAGCAGGAGACCTTGTTTCGTCGTCTGACTCGAATTTCGACAACTTTGCCGCGTCTCACTACGTGTGCTACACACCGAGAGCACCGATAAGCGTTCGCAGGTACGAATCGGCTACGTAAGTTGGCGCACGCCTTCTGGTGTAACCCCTCACCCGGTAGGATATGCATACACGTCTTGAAGGTGGAAGGGTCTTTCGTGATTTCAAATATACCAGCGTCATTCTCTTGTACTTAACGCTTGAATGGCGAATTCAATCACTTTGCTATGGGAATCAATCTGCACAATTCTGTGAATGCGTGTGAATTTTCATTATAAATACGTCTCATACTGTGTTCCAGGAGTAATGATAAACTATATGTTCTTGAATTTCTGTACGTGGAAGCTTTTCATTTGTCATGTATTTCGAAAGATTATATCGAATCTTGAAATTATATGTCGATTCATCCTAAATAATTTGAAAACTTGATAATAGAATTTTTCAGACGCTCTTTGTCTCTATTTTTTTCACTAGTTAACAGTCAATTAAATATCATTCCTAATAGTTTCTTTATAGTTACAGAATGAAATTCAGTGAGTAGGTATTTTCAGTAATGTTCGTATAATTTCAGAAATCATTTATAATCGTGGCGCCCGTTGATTTTGTGAGACCAATTAAGACGCTTCTACTTCAGAGATATTTAGAAATATGCTACCAGATAAAAAAGGGACTGGACGACACGCACCAACTAGTACAAATGGTGGGTAGCCAGAACCAGTTTTGATTGATCTCCTCATATAATGTACGTAGCATTGTAACACATAGTCATCAAAATTCAAGTGTTTGGGCCTCAGCATGTTTCGCGTCTTTCGATAGATGATAATCGAGGCATTATGTTAGATGTGTTTATATTGCGTAAAAACTGTTTCCTTAATATCAATTAAAGAATCATTAACGTTTACTCAACTTTTTTGGAATTTCTTAGTTGTAGGAAATGATAGGTAAAACAAGGCTTATTTCAGAATATTTGAAAATATTACGGGATTTCTGGAGGAACAACTTACAATATTTTGAAAATCAATTATTTTTGATTGAGGAAGGCAGATGAGGTGAAGATGTAACGCAGACGAATGGTGGATGCTCTTGAAAAAACTGTGAAAACAGAATTAAAAATACTGTTTCTCTGAAATTTTATGACGAGAAGTTTGAAAATCACTAATGATTTTACATGATTTTATTTGGCGTTTAATTGGATTCAGTTAAGCAAACTTTGTTTCTGTCGGAAAGGAAGGCAAATGTGGGTTAAACCATTTAGTTGGTTTATAATAAATATTTATTTGACCAAGAAAATGTAAGAGGATTATTAATAAATATTAGTCGGTGGAAAGGTTAAAATGAATTTTCTTCCGATAGCCACGTCTATCAATTTTGATTAAAGCAAAGTCGTGCTGCACACAACAGGATTTAGGGTGATTCGAACGATGAGGACAGACAAATCCCTGCGTAAATAGCAATCCGTTCAGATATAAAAATGAAACTTACGAAAATTTTAAAGCTTTGGCTACTTATTTGGTTTTTCACCATAGAAATATAACTATTTAACAAATTCATCACTTTGTAACAAGAAGATGTTTTACAAGAAAATTTGCTATGCTCACTACTTTTAACCATTGCTATTGTAAATTGCATGAAACGTGAAGTGTTTTTGTCAACTTTCTTCGAGGGCTGTGCTTTGTTTCATTATGCATTTGCGTATGAGGTGACCGCACCTATCTCTGTGTCGAAAATTTGAAACTCAGTGCATCGCTTCCAAATGACTACTGGATGCCAACTAGCTCTTTTGTGGCCTGTGAACGTGGGGTTTTAAGCTGGCATCGGAACAGTAGTGCTCAGCGAGGCTGACTTGCTTACCACTAATAAATTCTCTAGTGACCATAACAGAAGCTATATGGACGGTATGGGCGTGGGTTATGTCATTTGAAAGTCTTGCTTTTATGAATGTGTGTGGTTCACCATAGTCCCGGAAAACGTATTCGCATGAGAACATTCGCATACTAAACTGGTTGGCAAAGATAACGATTTTATTAAATTTCTTAGTCCTTTCTTAATCACGGAGTGTTTCAGTGAGGCAAATTATACTGTTTACTTGTGTGCAGGAGAATGTCCTATACAGTCCAACCGGTGATCAGTCGTGATCCATGTTAGATCAGTTTTGGCGTCTTGACTGCAGCACTGATTCTTGCGTGTTCGAATCTCAGAAGGGACATGAATTCTTCAAGTTTTCGATATGCGCCTTACTGATGAGTGCCAGCCTGCGGAAACCGTGGTCAAGCATGACTTCCTGTTGGTTGCCCTCAATCATCTAATATATTCAAATTGATGTCCACCATAATGGCGTTTCACATAAAATGTTGCAAAATGTGCAAACCTGACTGAAAGACGCCAGTCATCAACGTTAGGATCAGACATAAAACAATAATTACCCAGATCTTTCGAAAGATATATGCATTTTTAGATCTATGAATTCTCAAGAGTACAAGATACATTGTGAATAACCTTGCACATAAAAGAAAGGCTTGTGTGACAAACAACTAGAATACTTCTAAGCTTATAGTTTATGCTGGTTATTTTCATATTGTTTGTCGTCATAAGCTTTGAAAATGCTGATTTCTAAGTTGACTTTACTTTTCATCTTCATGGATAATACTTGATGATGAACATTCATAACAGTTGAAAGTGCATGGCATCCTGATTTGAAATAAAGAAGTGGACCTGTTGTAGCACTTATTCCGAAAAAAAGGAAAATATTTGTTATGATCGATATGGGCTTGATTTATCGAATTTCACCTTAAATTTAAGGCATCATCAAGATAATTATAATAACAATAGTATATTCTCATTTTGTACATGAGGGACGCCAGTTTACAGGCATCATCAATATGATAAATTACATATACGGTTAGTAAACATATTTAATAATAGTAATTTGATAAAAAACATTTTTTCCCACCTGTGTAGAACACACCAATTGTACAGGCATGGATAAGTATTATTTAAATTACATAAATTTGGTTCATGGTAAAATTATATGGTTGCAGTCATTTTGTCTATGGGAACAATATGATAAATAGTCATTCAATGGAACACATCAAGAAATATAGAAATATTGTCTTTGCATTAACAAAACGACCCAAGTATGTTTTGGATGGATTAAAAATATTTGGGAAAAAAATAAAGCCTGAAGTAATTCCTCCATTTAACTTTGGTGTGTGCGGCATCGAGTCTTATTCTTGATTTATATCCAAATTTGATAATAATTTAAAATAAGTGATACACTTGTATACTTTTGTCAGCATTTTCTTCGTAATATCACTAGTGAATAGTACTCAAAGTAGACTAATAATAATGATAGTTTATATTTTCTTATAAACGGGTGTTTTCAAGAAATGCAAGCTATTTTTGCAGACAAGATCAGTTATGTTGTAATTTGCATTCGTGAAGTATTATAAATCAATACTTTTTTATTGGTATAAAGGTATATTTCACAACTGTAATCCAGGCTGCGTCGTTGGTGAAGGCAATGCACAATTCACGAGGGAATTGTAAGATATGAGACCAATAATGTTTGCAGATCATTTGTCATTGTAAATGGGCAAATATCTACATTCTTCATTCTCATTTAAAAAGTCAAATGGAAGCTGAAATGGTTAGAGAAAAAAGAAGACAAACAAGAACTACGCAAAAGAAAGCAAGTGGAGTACTTAGGGAGTGAATAATATGTATATATACATTTATATTCTGTTTAGTAATTAGTTATTTTGGTGCACTAACTAACTATTCCCGTTATGCCAACTTTTATATTGTGTGAACTAATATTGTTGTCCTGTGTAAAATGTCTATAATGTACTTCCAATTATATAAAAATTTATAATTGTAGTTTGTTATAACTACGCGTTTAATGAACTGAAAATATCTATTTTGGACGAAAAAGTTGGGCGAAAGCGTGGGTGTAGGATTCAGACGCACAAGTACACTGTCATCTTTGAGCAGTCTGGTGACTGGGGAGATGAACACTGCGAGTGTATTTGCATCGCGCACATCAGCTGGTAGTCTATTCCAAAGGACTGAGTACTTATTTAAGAAGTTGTGCCGCATGTAAGTCTGACAATGCTCTATAGCAGCTAGGTTGTGATGATTTCTAAGATTGTAACTGATGACAGCGGTAGGTTTAATTATTGGCTCGGAGGAGTGCACGAGCAGATTAGTTAGCTTGTAGTAAAAATGTAGTAAATTCACATGATAAAATGCGGCATATTTGCAAACTGTATACAGTGGTCGGATATATAAATAAATAAATAAATTTATTCTCATAGTACAGTACATGAGGGACGCCAGTTTACAGGCATCATCAAATTGTTACAGAAATAGAACCATATAGATCAATCACAATTTACAGGCAGTAGCAAGATATAGTTTACATGTTCGCTGGAGATTATACATACACTTGATAAATGTTAATCCCAATAGTATAAAACAGCCTTTTCACTTGTATACAATCATTTCTGTGCAAAGTTGGAAAAATCTGCTAGATTGTCAGTGAGTGCAACACAACAGGAAATACAGGAGTATTGTCTTCGCATTAACAAAAAAACCAGGTCTTTGTTGGATGGATTATAAGTGCCTGGGAAAAAAATAAAGCTTGAAGTAAATATTCATACATAACTTTGTTGTGTGCAGAGTCCGCGAATTATAGTTCATTGATGTGTTATTTTGAAATCAGTGATGTGTTTATCTCATTTGATCTTCAATGTCATTGTTGGGAGTAAGTACATAAGCTTCGGACGCATTAATTAACGGATTTCTACTGCTTGTGTGTATTTTCTTAGCGTGAGGAAGGTTTATGAAATTTGTAACAACAGAAGACAAGGGCCAGGCAACAGATCAGTTTTATTACGAAAACCAACAGGTATTTATATGTTTTTTACGTACATTAATAGGCTTCTGCCCGCAGAAAGAAGGAGGTCTTCTGATTGGTTGTTTGCAAACAAACGCAGTCTTCTGCTTTCTCGTTTTCGATATTTCTCGGAAATGCGAGCCACTTGTCTGCGAATCATATTTGTCCACGTCTAGGTCAGCTGTGATCGGTTGTTGAATCAGCCTAGATTAATTTCTACCAATCAGCGTAGATCAATGTCTACCAATCGGCTAGCAGCTTGCTCTCACCACAAATTCAGCTGTTCCGACAGGAGTTGAGAATATTAACTGCTCAGCAACATTATGGATATAAATTCATCACATTATCTAAGGAAAGGTGGGTTGCAGTTGGTGAGGGATATATGGTGCCCAACGAGCGTTCATCTGTCCATGTGATGTCGTGGTGAGTTATACCTTTTTCATGTTGTCGGTTTATGTCCATTTTATTCCACTTATTGTGTTGGGTAGTAGTTTTACAAACGAGATTTCTTGTCTGTTTGAGGATACGTATCTTAACCGTTAATGTTTTATCTAGAATTATAAATATAGGCAAAAAACAACAGGTGTAGTATTTAAGCTTATACATTAAATGGACCTATAATTTCGGAGGCTCTCAGATAGGAACTAGAACTACTATCGTTTGCAAACTCTTGTAGTTTGTCATTAAGCACCTTTTTGAAGGAGGCCAATGTACTTGCTTGACGCATTTCCATTGGCAGTTTATTCCATATCTGTGCATACCTAATCAAGTAAAACTTTTGCCTGGTGGCTGTTTTACATTGTTCGATAGCTACTGTACCCTTAGTGTGTCTTAGTTTGCGGCCATTGTCATCTGAAAGTCGAGTGCCATTAGTAGAGGTAAAACCTAAGTGGTTTAGAAGCTTATAGTAAAGTGTCAAGTTTAGTCTCAGCCGTCTTAGCCACAGTGTTTCTAGTCCTAGGGTATCACATCTAGTAGAGTAGTTCGTGCCATTTTCAGTTCCGAGTAATTTTATCGTGAAGTACCTCTGCACTCCCTCGACTTTCAATTTGTCCTCTATGCGTATGCTACTATACATGAATGAACAGTAATCAAATAAAGGACGCACACAAACCTTGTACAACAGAATTCTAGACTCATTTCTGTAGAAGTTCCTGAGTAGAAAGCCGATAAGTCTGCGTGACTTTGACACTTGTTTGGAGATATGTTCAGAAAATGATAAGTTATGTGAATATTTCAGCCCTAGGTCCAGTACAGATTCCAGTCGTTGAAGTGCATGGCCTTGAATTGTCAGGTTAAGTTCTAAATTGTTGCAACTTATGCAGAGCCAGCCACATTTTTCGACATTAAATTGGAGTTGCCAGGTGTCACACCATCTATCCATTTTTTCTAATTCTTGCTGTATGGCGTTTACTGTTATTCCAATATCTGTGTTCTTGCATTTATACGTCTTTTTTAAGTCATCTGCATATAGTATTGGTTTACCTACATTAAAGCATTCACAGATACTGTTTATATATATTATGAATAAGAGTGGGCCTAATACACTTCCCTGGATTACACCACTACTTACTGGTTTAGGCCTTGAGATTATCGAGCCAACTTTCGTTGTCTGACTTCGGCCACACAGAAATGATTTTATCCAGCTCAGGAGAGGATCACATATCCCTAGTGAGCATAACCTGCTGACTAGCAGATTATGGGGAACTCTGTCGAAGGCTTTTGTTATATCGAAATATAGTACAATTACTAGTTCTCTGTTGTCCCTACTTCGTGTAACTTCATTGAAAAAGTCTCTGTGAAAGGTCACACATGATCTTTTTTTAAGAAATCCGTGTTGTGATGGATTGATAAGTTCATGTTCTAGTAAGTTGTCTGACACTCGGTCTTTAACCACTTTCTCCATTATTCGGGATATTACCACGTTCTGAACTTATGGGTTCATTCATTCACTTTGAAACATTAATTGTTTTGTGGACACATTTTTGAGTAAATTTCCTGAAATGTACAATGAATAATCGGCTAGTTCTACTCTCGATGTGGTTGTGAGACGTAGGCAGAATAAATTTGGATCTTTTTAAGTGAGGCCTAATTGCATTGTCTATTCTGAAATGTTATGAGGGTGCATTTGTGCTCTTCCTTAGCGTTCGGTCAAATTTAATGCATATTATTCTACTAATGGTAAGCAGATCGATATTTGTTTCACCACGGTTTAACTGGCTTTTAAACTATTGAGGCACATACGCTTACGCCAGAAATTTTAAGGATACATGCACAGATATATTGCAAAATTATTCATAAAGCGATATGGCATTCAGATTCAGACCAATAAATCAAAATATCACAGTCTCAGTATGTCTTTATCCGGTAACATTTGTTCAGTGCATTTCGCATCAGTAGGCTACTTGATATACACATTTAGAACATTGGTTTGATGTTCAAAAGTCGTAATAACTACCTGTCACTTATGAAACTTACAAGTGCTTTGAATGAGTGTTCGCTCGAGCCCATGCAACACTTAGAGTGCACTAGAGATTTTGAAGTATATGGGTAAAAATACGGGGGGTTCAAAACTGAAATGACTTGTAACTACCAGGAAAAAACAATTTATTATAGCTTGATTCCACAAAGTATTTTGATACAACTATAGAATTTTTAGCAGGTGAAAAAGGTGGCAAACAGTAAGCAGGCTGACGATTGATTCTAGGTGTTTGTCGCTCAGAGAATTACCCAGGACCGTTTGCATGTCCAAAGGGCGTCCTAACCTTTGTGTCATTATTACTTTTCGAGTTCGATCACGGATCAATATCACTTTGAGAACCTTTGATTATCAGAGAGTACCGGGCAACTGTTTCATTCTAGTTTGAGACATACTGGCAGAATACACTTACTGAGTTTCGAAACCGAGTTCTTTCGGTTATTAGTCACTGATATCAATCCGTCGTAAGACTCAAAAAACAGGTCTTATCCTTACAAATCTGCCTTTCAGGATTAAGCTGATGCTTTCTGGTGACTCCCTCCAGAATGGACTTTCCTGAAGTGCTATTAAGAAGTCTTCACTACTTAGTTCTATCCAATATGGATTAAGGCTGGATTTCCCACTGCTGACATTGGTCGATGGTCATACTTAAATCAAGAAGTGGTAGCAGTCAGACTTCATAGGCCATTGAATTGGGTCACAGTGGCTTAATGGTATACTAGCTTGCCTACCAGTTGGAAGGTCCTTGGTTCGAAACCCAATAGGTTCTTACTGTTGATGAATCTCAAACCTGGATGAGACAGCTCTCCAGTAATGCTTGATTTTCTGTGTTTCTTTAACTTATATCATTCAGCGATCTACCTCGAAAAATCAAATACTTGCATAACCAGCTGTTCAAGACTGATGTTTCATTCTTCATTCCCTGAGTCCCAGTAGTTTCATCATTGTTATTTTCTTCTAATGTTCATTCCTTTCAACTAAAAATTGAGGTATGCAATGTGTACTTGTTTATAGTTATACATTCATTGCACACATGCAGTTCATTAGTACTGTCCAGTGTTTCGAATGATTTTCAAGGTTGATAACAGTCTTTTGCCTTGTTGCATTGAACTGTGATTTGAAATCACATTCAGCATTCATTAGATACTTATTTAACTTGTGAGACAACTCTGATTATGCGTGTCCACTCTGCTTTTGTTGTATTGATAAATGAAATATTGGAATCTATGCACACGTATAAACGTAGACTCGTGCAACGCGGTTCAGTCTCTTCCTAAACACAAGAATAAATTGACATTGGTGGGTACATTTCTACATGGGATTCTGATATTTAGCACCTATGCTTAGTGTGACTCAAATTATTGTATTTGAACACCTATCAAAGCATCATCGCATAAATCTATCTAAATACCATGAAAACCTGCTGTTTTCATTACTGCCCTATGGATCTACTGCTTATTTCTTCATGCAAATTTGGGGGAGTCTGATGTGTGAAATCGTAACTACATTATTAAAACAAGGTTACTTCAGCTTGAGCATGAAAAAAAATGCACTGTTCAAAGATGTTAACTGAATTGTTGAATATCCATCGTGAGAATAGAAACTTTTATTCTGAAGGCTTGGTCATCTCAGCATAAAGGCAGTTTCTTCACTTAATTAATTGTGCCCTTATAACAGCATCTAATTTGACACTATCAAAACCACTGTGTTGATCTTTAACATACAACTTGATTTCTTTATCTGAATACGACCTTGAATTTGTAATAGCGAAGCCATAAGTTGTTTCAACTATTGATCTTTTCATGTCGACAAGTGAAGTAGTAGTATGCTTTCATTGTAAAATTATCCTATGTATTTCAATCCAAATTACTTGGGGGAATTTAAATCAGATCACATATTTTGACGATAGGGTATGATGGCGGGATTATAAGTGTCTCTTGTTACGACACAGGTAGCTTATATATGTGTGGTTCATTTTAATCACTGCTGTACTTGATGCGATCTTTCAAAAGATTATCAGCCTGTGTGTTATTTCAAAGATCTTAAATTCTAAAACAACAGAGATAGTGGAAGACTGATTTTCAAGGCTATGCAATTATAACTTCGTTGAAAATGACTAGTAGTTCACTCTACGATGCTCATTCAGTCCTGTATGGGACTCATCAGCTGGGTGCTCCTCCATTCACTAGTGATTGACTCTGTTTCCACTGAAGCCTCAACCTAGTGGCCGGACATCTCCGAAGCGTATATACAAGAGATCAGCATGCCAACTTATTGTTGAGGACTTCAGGATAATTAACCAAAAGCAAAGTCCAAACTAAATTATTCTAACAATCAATGTCAACTGATTGATAATGCACAAGGCCGAGAGTATTTAAATCAAATTATTTCAGATCGAAGTCAAAGTTTTCAACTTGTTTCTATCTCTAAAGCCAAATCAGTATTACTGGAAATTTCAATTTACCTATGAATCACAAACTTACACTAAGGCCAGAGAATAACTACATCGGTCTGTATCAATCACATCAAACCGAAAATCAAGTCAGGTTTATTTAATTTCATTCTGATACTCAAGGACTTGTCACAGATATAAATTAGTTAGGTTCGTGCCCCATAAGGAACCTGATATACTCTCTTTCATCGAAGATTCAAAAGATATGCAACGAGGAGGTGATTGATGAGGAACTGAGTGATCTTTGAAGAACCCTGATAGAAAACGGTTTTCGTCCTAGGTTCATAGACAAGAACCTCAAACCAAAGAAGACTTCCGGATAAGTTCAATCCCTCCCGAAGGAGATACTACTGCTTAATCTAGAATTCAGTGGTGACATTAAAGCAGAAATCTTTTGTAAATGCCTCTGTAAATCTCTGAGGAAGACATACCTCGCCGTGAGCTTACGACCAACGTTTTCCTGCAAGCAACTGTTCAGCCAGAACGCGAAAGACAAGCTGTCGCACTGGGCAACTTTATCGTGCATATATCAGTTAACTTGCACATGCGGAGCTGAGTACATCGGTTGTACCATGCGCCAACTTGAAAAACGCACTCGTGAGCACTTTCCAGCCCTTCTGGAAAAAGAGAATAAAAACGGGCATATAGTTGATGATGATTACTGAGACGATTCAACAGCAGGGATTCAGGAGCTTAAGAAGCAAAACGTGATAGCAAAAAGTGGCATTACTAACTCGCCGAAAAGTTCGTTTTCATGTAATATAAGAAAAAATATTCGTAAATTTCTCAGGTCTGAAAAGTGAAACTTTCCTAGTGCATATTTCAGAAATTATAATAGCGCGTTCCAGTAGAACTTTGGATTGTATAGAGGCTTCCTTCATATCATTCAAAAAAGTTTTGTGAATAAAGTACATCAATGTTGATTGCTCTATCTTAAGGAATTTCTTACAATGACAGTTGAGTTACACACATCCGATAAAGATTCCATCGGACGTCTTCATTGAATGAGTTCATCATAGAAAGCGGATGAAGTGATGCAAGCATATTGATCCTTGTGGGGACTCAATGAAAACATCCGAGCAACAATGATCACATAAATGTAAGCACATAATGAGTCCATTCGCTAATGTATGCAAATTCATACACACTACAATGATATCAAAAGTTTTATGGGAAATATTTATCACCTCAAACGGGACTCAACAGATCTCGCAAAACTTTTGAAGGTGCCTCCTTAAGCGTCTTACGCCATCAAATATGTTTCCTCTAATATATGCATCATGATGCCTTACCAATCGGTCTTCCACGGAACAGGTAACTAAGACAGCTGTGATGCGGTAAAATTTACAAATACTATTATTTTAGGAAACTGATGCACTGACAAATTCATTAACCCATCATCTGT
Source organism: Trichobilharzia szidati (assembly GCA_944472155.2). Classification (NCBI taxonomy): domain Eukaryota; kingdom Metazoa; phylum Platyhelminthes; class Trematoda; order Strigeidida; family Schistosomatidae; genus Trichobilharzia; species Trichobilharzia szidati. Next base: position 14,386,605 of record OX235277.1, read on the forward strand.
CTCTTCAGGTTAAAGACAGACTTCTGCAAAAATAAGTGGACAGCAAGAATCCGATTTTCAATTTAATTGGTTTTGAATTCTGAAAATGTGTTCGGGAAAAGGCGCAAAATTTTCCGCCGGCCATCAATCTTTTGATATTGACTTCTGCTCACATATGTTAAAATTTTTAAGGAAGAAATAACTCTGTGAATTGTAGTTGCCATTCATTCAGCCTATGAAAGTTTGCAACTTGATGAGGAACATCTGAGAGCACTAATTCTGTGGAACAGTCAACCAAATAACACGTTGAAGTTTGTTTGTTCTGTCAAAATGGGTAGATTGAAGAATAGATTATTAAAAAAGAAGAGCATTAAATGGCCAGCGACTGAATCACCGGGAAATTTCAAGCTAATCAAGACGTACAGGAAAGTGATCCACAGGGATTAAAGCTTTGACTTGAAATTTGATCTGCATTTTTCCATGAAAATAATTTGGTTTACGGTCAGCGATACTGAATTCTGGTTGTGATTTATCTCGTTTGCGTCACTGACGCGTATCTGAGTAACCAGCCACTTCTAGCTAATGCATGAAGGCAAATAATAGCACAGAAGTTCATGAGTTTATTTCTTATACCAATCAAAAGAAATATAAAATGTGATAGATAAGTCAAATAGTACTACAACGACCATCACAGTTGTGTAACTAAATGAAGTTAAAAAAACCGTGAAAATACTACCAATCAGTAAAATATCGAACATTTTGGTGCATTCAAGGAAGAATACGCACGCCTTCCGTTGCTTAGTAGGGAAAAATTAGTACTAGCTCAGCCTCCAATTATTACTTTGCTTACTGCAAAATAATGTTAACTCAAGCGCGTTAAAAAATCTCACATTGCCGACGGATTTATTCCAAGTAATACCTAACTTAATATTAGTACATAAATGAAGGTGAAAAAAACAAAAACGATGGGTGTGTCCAAAAATCTTGGTTGTTTTCAGCAATGCACAACATGAAATGAAGCGAAAACATACACGTGGGTGTTAAATGTTTATTGATCATCTACTGATTATCTCGACGCTAAATCAATGACAGTTTCCACTGAATGACATAAGTTGTATTTAGAGCCTGCTTTTTCTGGTGAAAAGCTGCTGTGATAAAAACCATTCTTAATTTGAATCAATGCGCTACTGACGATTATCATCACAGCGACTTGACTGTCATTATTTATCTACAATATTATTTATAATGAAAACCTGTCACCGTATTCCAATTAATTATTTTCGAATATCATTCTGCTATAAAAATTCTAGACGATTCTAGTTTGATACTAAATCTTTATGAAAGTAATTATATTTGATTTATTCAGTACGCGTGATAAATGATGATCTGTCTATGATTTCACATTCTCCGAAGTTATTCACTTGATGTTTGTTTGCATACCTAGAGGCCGAATGTATTATTGAAATCTGGACACTTATCTTCGTCATTTTTATTTCTTACTCTTCAATGAACTTCATAAGCAGACTGCTTCACAGTCACATTTCGGAAAATTTTTCATACAATGATGCGATACACAGCCGATTATATATGAGATGTGGCTGATAGTCACTGACAAACTCACTGGTGACTTTCGGTGCATTAAAGTCACAGGTTCTTATCAAACATTGTGAGTGTACTTGGAAATCATTTATAATCCACCAACTGGTCTCCTTTCCAAAAGGAATGCGGTGATACTTTATCCACAGTGATGAGGAAATACATATATCTACAGTTCCCGTTGTATACACTCAGTGGAGATTGCAGCCAACAAAGTAATGCATTTATAGCATATGCATACTTCCCATAATCACGGCGACACCGCGGAATATATCAAAATCGCAGAGTAATCAAACCCAACACGCGATGTAATTAACCAAATCCGAAAAGCAAACAAGTTGTAGTACATATTTGAATATTCATCCATATGTCGATCATGATGACAAATCCAAATCACTACCTATACAGCGTCAATAAATCTGGATAACTATGAAATGACGAAAATATGCTGATAGCTATATTTCAGATCCCAATGACTCATTCGATAGCAAAATCCTGCTCCTGCATGCCTCTTTCGACATTTGTGTATGGATTGGTTTGCAGTTACTCAGGTTCCAGACCGAAAAGAATAAAAAGTTCACCAGTTGCTGAATTATGATTACTTCTCTGCATGTCTGACTAAATAATAACTGCTGTGGTGAGCCTTTTGCAGATTATTTTGCTTGAAACATCGTTTACGGTAAACTAAGTAACGTTTTTTAAGCCATTTTTATACTTTTGTGACTAGCCCACCATATCGACCGAATGTAACGCAACACTCAGTTGTTACGCTCATGTTCAACAAATTCAAACAATAATTGTGCCTAGGATTATGCCATATAAACTGTTTTATCTTATGCAGAGTGTACTTACGGTAAATATTCCATTATCTTCCCTTGTATATATATCTTGTGTTAGTGAAAAATTTTAAACATGTTTACTCCATGTGTGCATTATTATGGTATTGATGATGCCTGTCAACTGGATTTCCTCAAGTGCATAAAGTGGGAACATATTATTGTAAGACGCATTTTATTGTTTTATGAGGGACTAGACTTCAAGCTTTACTTATTTTCCCAAGTATATGTAATCCATCTAACGCATACTTGGGTTTGTTTTGTTAATGCGAAGTCAATATCTCTATATTTCTTGATGTGTTCCATCGAATCAGCAGATATCTGATTTTTCCCACAAACTAAAGATAAAATAACAGCGACAATGTTATTTAACCGTAAATCATATAATTTAAATATGTAACTTAAATAATTCTTATCCATGCCTGTAATTTGTTCTTTTAGGAATAATATGTACTTATTATATATCATTACGGACTATCCTTACTAATCGTATTGTACATTATCGAATTGATGTGCCTGTAAACTGGCGTCCCCCATGTACAAAAATAGAATACTCTTGCAAAACATTAGGTCAAATTTAAAGCCACCATTTCTGAGGTGGCTGAGTAAAAAAAAGCTGCTCTAATTTGGTGCAGCTTGACTTCAAGCTTTCCAGAGACACATTTTCGTGCAAAATTCCCAACTGAATGCCTGATGGTCGGTCGGTTTTCGACATAGAACTTTGCACATACGGGCGGCAGTTCAAGTCGCCACACTCCATGTTGCACACAAAGCAAGAGAAGAAAATAAGAGTAATGCATAATACAAACATTGAACAGAGGTGTGAGACAAAGGAATAGTAATCACGAAGAAAAAAACAGTTTCATTGGAAGTCATTAGTCACATGGAGTAGATGCATCTGCGCCACTGAAAACGATTTTGAGCCATATCACCAATTGTTTACAACCATTGGTTTTACCGTCTCGAGGACCCCAGCCAAGAAGTCTACACCTTCCTACGTGGCCGGCTTAAACTAACTGTTGTAGATTTCATTGACTGGTGCCATGTTTTCGTTTGACCGCCGCTAGCTCTTTTCCAGCCTGGCCCTATATCAGCTAACATTGCCCGTCGGGGAAGGCGATGACTAGGCATACGTAACACATGTCCTAACCATCTCAGTCGATGTAATTTCACAGTCTCGTCGACTGATTTCCCCGCCTTACCTAGCACTCGACGCCTAACCTCAATATTGCTCACCTTATTATACCACATCACGCGGGAGATAGAACGCAGACACCTATGATCGAAGACAGCCAATCTTTTCATGTCTTCTGCTCTCAATGGCCAGGTCTCACAGCCATAAAGGAGGACGGAGCGGACTGATGAGCAGTAAACACGTCCTTTGATCGATAGTCGGATATCGCGTCTACGCCAGAGACGGCTTAAACTGGCATATGCGAATCTAGTCCTCTGTATTTGTGCTGAGATTTCTTCGGAGATCAACCCACTGGGGCTGATGGTACTTCCCAGACGGCTTTCGCTGGTAAATGCAAATAAACAGGAATCAACCCAGCATACAAACCTGCAGTTATTTTACTGCAAAACAATGTTTTGTTCAAAGTTGCAGATACGAATATTTAACCACTATACCAAAATAAGAAAGCATGTTAGTTAGCACTGCATATTACCAAAGTTATTTTGCGTGGCTTCTTTTTTTCACGGAAATTTGACTTCAATCAAAACTTCACTGTCACGTTGCGGAAACATCTTTGGAAATTGTACCGCGGATAATGAAGCAGTATTTGAATCACACGAAGTCTTCATCGCACGATAGATGAAATGGAATTGACAGCCTTCGTGCACTGCTCCAGCAGTCAAAACGACGGAATATACTGGCAAGGATAAATAAGCTCAAAGAATTTAAACAGTTGTTAAAAGTACAAAGATTCACGCTGAAACATAGCTACATGAGTCATCATCAGTTTCTGACTGTGTGATCGTGGAAGTTTTTATTTGCGAAACTCATATTTCCACAAAAGGCCATATCGCTGTGACTAAGAATTCAGAAAACAGTCGTTCTTCTATAAGGGGTTTCACAAAGAAATAAATGTCGAAGCTTAATTACATAATTTATTTTCTTTATCGTGAATTTTCATGTATTCAACCGCTAACATGCATAAATAAGGTATGTCATATCAAAGGACACGAATTACACGATCATGATTATTGTTGATGGTTTTGTAAATATTAGGAGGATAAGTGAATTGACAAATCATTTGAAGTCGATAACTCACATGCATTGCTGACAGAAACGTGTTCAAACACCTATCAAATGTTCCGAAGCGATTGTGTGGCCTAGCCAGTAAATGTCATAGATTTGACAATGAATTCCCGGTTCCCTCTGTTAACTTCTGGTTTAGTTGACAAATGCACCGTCATGAAATTTAAAATGCTTTCTTTTAACTTGCTCTCCAGAGTTCCACTATTTGTGAGGTGACTTTTCAGATTTTACAGGCTTTGCTGACAGTGAAAGAATGTGGTGATAAGGAAAATTGAAACGATGCATGCTGTGCGCAAATGTGATGCTTGGTAATTAGTTCGCGAGTTCTGATATTAAATCCCGGAAGCTAGAAAGATAAATATTGACCATTACCATTTTTTCCAACATTTTTAAAGTTAATGGAATAATAACACTTCATCACACATTAAACATAATTAGTTAGTACTACTGGAAAACTCTATGAGACGCTTCCAAATTGATTAACTCTTTGATGGAAGTATCATTTGTTGACTTGGTTGAAGATCGCTTGTTGGTTTGAGTAGTAGGATTCGTTGTGTGTAGAAATTAAAACAGATGTCATCGAGTGTTCAATGTCTGGCGCAATCTTTTCACCCGTTTTACCACAGAAGCATAAAACTAATTAACCTACGATTGGATGAAGAGTTGTGTTCTACTCTCGGCATTAAGCCACAAGGCCATTTGAGTTGCACAAAAATCTGGTTGGTTTATCCACAAATTAAAATATTGGCTTCTGAGTGAAATGTAATCGGATGTCTTCTATTGAAATATTTATGTTTTTCAATAACGTTCTTCTCTGCACTAGAAAAGTATCATTAACCAAGAAAATCTGCTCCATGTATACGCGACTTGACGGAAATCACAGCGGTTATTCAAGAGAAAATCAGGCAGGTTTTAGGCCAGGAAGAGGGTGCATTGATCATATCTTCACCCTTCGACAGATTCTAGAACATAGGCATTCCTACCGGCGTCCGACAATCATTATATCTCTTGACCTAAAGACGGCATTCGATTCTGTCGACCGGGAGGTTCTCTGGCGATGCTTGGCTTTAAAGGCAATGACGAGAAAATACATTGCACTGATTAAGGCGCTCTACTCGTACTCATGCAGCCAGGTGAGGGCTCATGGCGAGTTGTCATCTGAAGTGGTGACGACTAGTGGCGTCTGTCAAGGATGCACATTATCCCCATTCCTATTCAACTTCATCATAGACGTACTAATGGACTTAACCCCAACACACTCCAGCGACTCAGGGATTGACCTGCTACCAGGGAATAATCCCGTCGACTTAGAAAACGCGGACGATATAGTCTTTCTAGGCGAGGACGCCGACAAAATGCAGAGTCTTCTGAACACCTTGAGCAACAATCTTCGTATGTTTGGCATGCGATTCATCCTGTAAAATGTAAGATGATGTTGCAGGATTGGACTACACCGACCCCTAGATTAGAAATAGAAAGTGAAGTGGTAGAGCACGTTGATCTTATGAGTTAAGTTGGATTTTCATTCATAACCGAGTTTTAGGCAGTTGCTGACCAGCTTGAATGCATTTGATGGCAACCAGCTGTTTCAAATTACACAGATTGTACGGATGCAATTATGGCCCTTGGAAATGATGAAATCTGATCCAACATTGCAATCAACCAGTAAAAAGCATTGCATAAACAATAGTGGGGTATGTTTTCACAGTTGACTAGTACCAAAGCGACTTCGTTATTTTCTAGCTTTCTCGTTTGTACTACGGCAGAATATTTCCCTACCGGCTTTTTAATAATGATAATATATATTTTATGCTATCTGTGTAGGACACACCAGTTGTACAGGCATGGTTAAGTATTATTTACCTTAAATAAATTTGATTTGTGGTGAAATTACATGGATACTGTTCTTTCAGATATTAGTTTGTGACTACAGTTTGCTAAAAAGTCATTCATTGGAGCACATTAAAAAAAATAGAAATATTGTTTTCTCAGCAACAAAAAAGTCAAGTATATGTTACATGAATAACAAATAATTGCGAAAAAATAATGCTTGAAGTCAGTTCCTCCATTTAACTTTGGTGTGTGCAGCATCGTATCTTGTCCTTAATTTTTTTTTAAATGGGGTATTAATTTGAAATGAGTGATTTATGTGTATGAATTTGTCAGCACTTTCATCGGAAGTAACACCAGATGAAAAATTAACTGAATGCAGATTAATATTGGTTATTGTCACGCAGATTCATTGTTCTGCACTGACGTCACCCGAAACCGCCATTTGTCCCTGCATGGTTGTTCTGTAAGAGTAAGTTGATTAACTATTTATTTATCGTTTATAGAGTAATTGGGGTATTTATGGGCGTTTATTTTGTACTATAGTAAACTAATAATAAATTCGTTCTAGGAATAAATAGTTTATTAATTTTATCCAACATAAGTGATTGAGCTGCGTTCAGGGGTTACAGAACCAAGTTTTACTGTTTTGGACCTGTCGTTAAGGAATGATTCAAGCCATCCTTATATTGGATCACGTATTCCTAAGCTTATGTATTGGTAGTAAATGGTCGACACTGTCGAATGCCTTGGAGATGTCGAAGTAGGAGACAAGTACTAGTTGTTATCTATCACGACTGCTAACGTATACCAGAAAGCGAGATACCTGTCACTGCGTGGTTCCAGGTGTCTTACAAATAGTGGTCCTTACTACATATTATAATTCTGTCATTCAAAAAAATCGCTTTTTGTCGTCCAATATAATTCATATGTGGTTTTGATTGTGGATTGCGTAATTCTTATTTGAAGTTTGTTTTTCAGTCATTTGCATCCATTTTCCGCTCAAATAACAGTCGAGTTTGTTGTCCCTATGGAAGCTATATATTTTAATATACAGAGAGGAACAGTAAAGCAGAATAAAAGCTATTGACTTTCGACTGTTTTGTAATCTAATTTGCAAAGTTCTGTACGGAAACAGCAGTTGCCAGCAATTCTCAGCAACTTTGGAAAATAAAGATAATTTTATCTGCAGCACCCTCCACAAATGCAAGGTCTATATTGTCGTTTGTAAGCAGAATGGACCTGATATCATCATATGCAATTTAAATACATTCAATTTATTGAGAACTGGTATTATTCAAGCATCAAATATTTTTCACCCATATATCAGCAAAACTGTCAACCTAAAAATGTGTAGTTTCGGCTCCTTGGCACAATCCATTATAGTCTTACAAATTTTGCTTTATTGTTAGAATATACTGCTAATACTGGATACAAATAAAATTCGCCTGATTGAAACCTACAAGTATCCTTGTCTTATTCTCAATTTTACTAGGAAATGTTTAAGAAGTAAGAATACCAGTTGCGTATCATATGTGATAATATCAAGATACACTCATTATTATTCCCCGATATCAATCAATCGTCTTATTAAGAAGGGTGAAAACACAACTAGGATGTCAATGTGGCACAAGCAACCTCTATTAGATTTTCAGAGATAATTATTTCAGATGAGCAGCAATTAATTTTCCTAATCTAGACGTTTTCGCAGTCCAGTTACTGGTGAATAAAGGTTTATTGCCTCATGTAAAAAAATTATTTCCATTTGAGAGTTTAATTGTAGGCATGAGTAGTTGAAAACATATTTTACATACATGTGTTTGAATGAAAATTCAGTATGTGTTTAATGTTAGATAGACAAGGTTTAGAAGTTAGCGTTATATTGACGCTGTTAAAAGTTCACCTCTCTCTTCAAATAACTGATGGGGTGTGTGCTTCACTTTTGTGTACTGTTTAACTTGACGTCATCAATTGCATTTTCCCTGGTTAGTTAACTCTGATATCCATTAAAGAGATATATACAATAATTATATTATTCATAACAATAAAATGTGTGATGTATTGCCCAATGAATGAAAAAACAAAACGATATTATATCTACTGACTTTTCTCTATTTATTGCTAATTGCTTTATCAAATTATTATTTGACCATAATTTACAAAATCTCAGGTTTTTAACAACTAAGTTATCGTTACCCAGCACGCGGGCATTTTTTCGTTGTCAAATGGTTAAAAGTGAACTGGGTTTGGGGAAACATAGTATAATTACATTATTTCAAATAAATAATAGAGCTGATCCCATCAGTTGAACAGGTTGTGAGACACTAAACTTCCATAATTTCTTTTATAACATTGTTGTACAATTAGATGATAGGTGGACAGAATTATATCAGAAGCATAAATCACTGTCCGTAGAAACATCAAAGTACCGTAAATTTACTCTATTCTATTGTGAAGTGACTTATCGGAGGGTCTAATGTGAGGAATTGAGGCAGAATACTTAAGAGTTAACTTCAAATTTGTTACTGCATCAGGGTGAAGAATATTTTCGCCAAATGCAGACACATTTTTGTGATGTACGCAATAAAGTCTCTTTCAAATGAAATAAAAGTCTGGCGGCTGTCTCACTGAATTTAACCAGATATCCCAGCCACACATCATTATATTTTGTCGAAATTGACTTTTCAAGACGTTTCTCCAAAATTTGACATTATGAGTAATGCCGCAAGCCATCAGTTATAATATAAACATTTATATGCAATCGTTGTTTTGGTCCTAAAATAACCTTTATTTTACGTTGTTAGGACAAAGTTCACATAATGCACTGTTAGAATGAAAGAAAAGTTAATGCCGTTTTAGTAAGAGTGACGTCTTCGGAATCCCTCATATGAAGATAATTATGATAGTTATTGATATTGAAAAACTTAGAAAGCATTTTTAGTGAAGGATTTACCTCGCTCAAAGCAGGGTGGCTGAAATTATGAAGCACATTTGCTAGCGCTCAAATAGTTTATTGCTGAATTTCGCATTAACATGTTGCCTGTAACCGAAAGGGGATGGTGGATCTCTGTGTATCTTTATTTGCTTGAAGTTTATAAATTTAATTGCCTAGGCATTAGCTTTCGAAAGAGCTTTCAAAGTGTTTTAAAAACATAGGAGTCGTTACTTATTACCGAGCTGAGATAGTTCCACATCGGAGTGTTTGATAGACCTTCTTTTTCATCGTAGCAAATAAGGTATCACGAGGTCTTTTATTCGCAATAGCTTGGAATCCCTTCAAGTCGTGAAGACACAGTATTCCACAGCCTCAAAATGCGTATTACGAATCAACTCTTTGTTCTCACAGTTAGGCCTAATGTAAACAATTTATTACTTAAAATTAAATTCTAAATCAGTCAGTGGCTTATGCAAAGCTTATAAAATTCTTGCTGATGTTGTAACTGTTCATCGTCTCATATGCAACGATGCATGGAAGGCGCTAGTCGAAATGTAAGGCATTTGCCCAAAGAATGAAAACATGATTTTGAACTAGATGCTTTATTTAAATTAATATCATTACACTTAGAAATATGAAAAAGTTACATTTTAATTGAAATGTATCCGAAGATGGACGAAGCAAAGTTCAACGGATATAAAACGATTATCACCATAACCAGCTTCGAGATCTTGATGATTCATGGCTGAAAAAATAACAAAATTGCCGGCGTTTAACTTTTTTTATTGCAAAATGATGTTGGGGTATACAGTGATAAAAAGGAATCATAGCTTAGATATCAGTATTATAGTCAATTGACGGTAGTGTACTCAGTATATATCTTGTTTTAATACCTCATCTACATGACGGAATAAATTTTGACGGTGAGTGTTTGTGATTGGTTGATCGTTACTCAAGAAACTGGTTTAAGGAAATGATAGGAATTTGAAAATGACTCAACTTTAAGTGGTTTAATTGGGTTTCATTTTGATTGCTCCACACGTATTTTGTTTTGGAATGGCAAAGTTATTGTCAACACACACAGGGTTCGACCTTTGCATAAACTCAGAAATGAATATTTTTTTATCTGAAAAGAGTGATTCTTTTGAGATCAGATGCCTACCTGATGAATATCACTCTGGCTAAGAACAAGGATATTCGCTTCAAAGGAAGTCTCACGAAAGCAGCATAGAAGCATTCATTGAGTGACCCTGCACGAAATCATGCTACACAGATAACTAAGTCACTTAAATCCAGGAAACCAATGAAAATACACTTACCACGATGTATTTATTGCTTGAATAGATAAAAAACAGTGAAACACGCTTAATATTCATTAAAAACTGCAACCATTGCATGACTTCTGTATCTGTCGGGAGTCATATCATTTCAATCTGCTTTACTGTGACCATCAGTTAAGCCACTCTAAAAGCAGAAAAATAGTGATTTTGTTGGCCCTTTGCATCACTTTCACATTCCAATCATCTGTTTTCTACAAACGTTTCTGATGGCACATGAACCTCATTCCGAACATCGAAAGCGTTACTTACTTTAATTATTGAATTCTCAAGCAGTCGTCACGAACGTGGCAGAAAAATATCGTTGAGCCTTGTTTGCATTTATTGTTTGTCAGGGATTTATTGCGATTATTTAAAAGGGTATCGCCTGTGAAATACTCGGGGGATTGCATCACAAAGTTTACTTAGTCAGCATAAAATAATAGGACAGATAAACCGCCATCGAAAATTACAGGCATTTACAATGAGAGGATTAAAAAAATGAAGCAGAATGTGAATCACGGTCTTATCGACTTCGACTAAAATATTGATTTAACTTTAAAGTGGTGTTAACTCCAGAAATTTATTGAATCACAGTGTTGAAAAGACTTTGTCTGATAACGTTCTAGTGTTTATGAAGCCATCTAAATAAAAATTTCAGGAAATCGATTTTTTGAATAAGTATTCAGAACAGATGCTTTCACCTTATGCCACACAATAACTCACCATATTGCCACCTTTTCCGCTGTAAAAGATAATTATTCAGAGAACTGAATGTCATCGTATATTAACAGCTTTAACTCAGTTAGAAAATTCAAAGAAATAAAGTAACACAGCAAAAACTCGGAATATCCTTTCCATATTATTATACAGAAGAAAGCTTTCTAGGAAAAATGCACTGACAGAGTATATATTTCATATAATGTTTTTTAAGAACAAAGTACTTGATATATATGGTGTACAAAATTTATTTCGGTTTCATTTTGAGTATTGAAAAGTGTTCTTAGCAAATTACTCAAATGGATGACACCCAACGTTTCTGATTGATATAATTTTTGATGCAAATCCATAAGATAACTCTCGTTTACACTACCGAAAGACAGTGAACACAAGCAAATTCCTCATTCCGTCAAGAAAAATAGAAAAAACAAGCTATCCTTTGAAGTGACTTCAAATGAAAAGATGCTTGATTTTTAATAGAGATAGTAGCAGTAGTGTCATTGTCGAGCATCGTGATGGTTTTTTGGCAAAAGAACTATTAGTTTCTTGATAATTTGTTGTTTGCCCTCACATTAACTCAACCCATCGATATAAGCGAATTCGTCTTAAAATTTTTCAAAGTTTTCCAATGCTCGTTCGGGATTTCCATCTTATGGACCAGATGTCACTATGGCGAACGCATTTCTTCTTTCAAACAGTGCAATAAACATGTGATAGTGTTTATTCGCCAACCTCATATTTCACAGGGATTTTCCTTTTACGGATAAGCTTTTAAATAGATTCTTCAAATCGCCTTCTCAGAATTTCTTCCTTTCCCAACTGATCTGCTGATTTCCTTATTCATATCTCATATCTTGTCCGAAGGTTTAGATGTCAAAACCTGTAAGTACCACTTGTATAAATAATGAGATAATCTTGGTGTCTTCGGAAGAATTTCAATAGTTTTGAGTAAGAAAGCTAGTTAGTGAATACGTTCTGCTGATAATTACTTCAACAGAATTTCAGTTTCTATAAACGCAGCCACAAATAAATTGCTTTTATCGATGAATTAAACATCCTTTCGCTGATAGTTTATGACCAGTTTTCAACGTATGCGAAGATGAAGATGATCGGTTCCAATGAACTCCAATTATAACACAAACATCAACAATAGTAAGTATTTAATTACAGCAATGTTTACTTGTGCGGCTTCGGCTTATTGTTTTCATTTAACTAAATTCACACTGCTCATTGAGGTGGCTTTCATGATTGTCATTTGTGTTGCGATTACAAAGAATGTAGTGCCGATTATTATAGTGAAACTGTATTTGTCTAGATAATGTTTTGGCAGTGAGAAGACTGTCTTACATCAATATTTCAATCACTGACGCACTTATGTATTTAAAGTACAGGGGATGCTGACCACACTTTCGCAGATCTTCAGTAATATTTTTCTTCGCCAACGTAGCCTTGATAACAAGTTAATATCATGCACGAAAACATTCTTCAGCTTTTGTCATTTTAATTCATTCATTTTTAGGTGGTGCTGAGATGATATTTCAATTCTGAACTTGCGTTGTTTCACTTTCTGTTCAGCTTAACCTTACACAAGTTCATTTTTGCCATGTGTTTTCAAATAATTGCAAGGCCAGTCTAATCGAAGAGGTTCTGTATTTTGAAAATACCGAGATATGTGCGCAGTTAAAGATCAACTTAGAGTTTCCACCACCCATATCACACAAACATACATGTATACCTGAAAATATCTATACCACACTAACATTTAGTTGAAGAACACGGTGGACAATACACTACTAGGCTGACAGAACCTTACATCTTGAAAATGTTTTGTTTTAATCCTTGAAATGTGGAGGCAGACTGAACATTATTATTCTAATACTCAGTGCTCAAAGTGTAACTTATTGAGAAGAAAGCACAAGGAAGACCAACTATATTCTGTGTTCATTATTCCCCTGGGCTTTTCAGTAGATACCTGTTGTAGATGAAGTTGTTTAGCTTAATTACAGAAAACGAATTTGGACGTCAAAAATAGGTTGATCTCTAATCCCTGATCCCATTTATTTCTTTGAGACTTTAATTTTCGAACCAAATGATAAATACGTTAGAAATATGCGTTTCTGTTGGATCAGTATTTGTATATTTAGATAAAGAGAAACATATCAAAAATTGTGATGTAACTTACGTTTGTCTAGATTATTTTTGTATACGTATTAATATATTTACATACAAGTTCATTTCTGCCATGTGATTTTAAATGATCGCAAGGCCAATCAAATCGAAGCGGCTCAGTATTTTGAAAACACTGAGATATAAGCACAATTAAAAATCAACTTAGAGTTTCCGCCACCCATATCACATAAACATACATGTTTACCTGAATATATCTATACCACACTAACATTTAGGTGAAGAACACGGTTGGCATACAACTACTAGACTGACAGAACCATACACCCTGAAAATGTTTTGTTTTAATTATCGAAATGGAGAGGCAGACTGAACATTAGTTTTCTAATACTCAGTGCTCAAAATGTAACTTAATAAGGGAAAAAGCATACTGTGTTCTGTGTTCATTATTCTCTTGAGCTTTTCAGTAAATACCTGTTGTGGATGAAGCTGTTTAACTTAAATACAGAAACCGAATAGGGACGTCGAAAATAGTATTATCTGTAATCCCTTATCCCATTTATACCTGTGAGACCTTATTTCAGAAGCAAATGATAGATATGTTTGAAATATGCGTTTCTATCGGATCAGTATTTGTATATTTGGATAAAGAGCTACATATCAGAAATTGGGATTTAACTTACGTCTCTCTAGATTATTTTTGTATACATATTATTATATTTACATATATAAATATACAAGTATATAAATAGCATCTCAAACTTCAGCAAACGTGACGCGCAGTATTTTTCTAGTGATATAAACAAGGTATGCATATTGAGATTATATTAACTATCCACTTGTAGAGATTTCTCGATTTTGTATTGATGTTCCAATACTCAACAAGAGTTTTATTGACAGCAAAGGCTTTTCGTATTTGGATATTTCTGCATCTCGTTCACAAAGTATTTGTGCTGTCCATCATCGAAAACATAGCGACAACTGATTTGAAGCACACAGGGTAGTTTTGTGGTGTTCAAACTCAGTTAAGACACTATTCCAGCCACTGAATACAGACACGTAAAATTGGAAGTCTTTGCTGTCAGGATATCTTTGACAATCATACATGAACACCGAAACTCTCGATCAAATGTTCTTTCTCAAACGGTGGTCTGTAATTGATTCACGATTGGTAGTTAGCGAATGGTATTCCAATCAAGAGGAGTTGAGATGTCACTTTTAATTTTGAGACGTGAAGTATTCATTAGGTGAAAACTGTATTTGCTCTTAACTTTGAAGATATCAGACACGTATATAGTCATATCTTAATCTCAAACATTCTTAACATATTATTGTTAAGCAACTGGCCTATGATGAGAAAGCAAAAATATAGGAGTTGTCGAAAAACGAGACACAAATAAGTGAATATTGAAAACAGATTACTAGGTAAAACTAGAGTATTTAACTCACTTTCGCAGATTTGGACTAATTGGAATATTTGAGTACATTTAAATCACAAAATGTTCCAGTGTACTTGAAAATCATTGGCATAAACGTCTACACGACACACATAAAAATGCGTTTCGTAACACATCGACCGCTTAGGAAACGATTTTCAAATAATACCACTTTGCATACTATCATATACTGTACAGGCATGCCCATCCAGAAAGTCAATATTTCATACAAATAAACATCAAAATCAGCGATTATAAGGGCTTCTAAAGTGTGAAATTTTTCACCGCTTTACACGGGTGTACCATCACTTGCTTAGACTTTTGATAAACAGTTATTCGGCATGTTAATGTAGGCAAATAAACTTTACAGTTATTTGAGTGAATTTAAATGCACAACATAGAGTTGAATAACCAATATCTTTGGCGCAGACGTTAGTCAGACACTGATGAGCCAAATATAACAATTTATTTTGAAAATGAAAGTTCACAGAATCTCAGAAGGAGTTCACTGGCGAACACACATGCAATCAGTGAATATGCTTTCATAACACCGATGATGAGTATGTTGTCAGCATTCTCACTCTGCTTTGCACTCTTTTCATTGATAACGTGTTGATAAACCTGAGGGAAGCTGTTATTTCCTCAGTTTTACGGTAGCACTAAATGTTCTCTTAATAACTGCTGTGGAACATATGAAATGCATCAATATTTAAATTTAAAAATGTGTCTTTCGACACCCGAATATAAAGTCATTTGTTTCTTCATAAATGTTGCCACTTTTCGCAGGTGTATACACAGGTGTTTTTGCGCTTCGCCCTAACGACGCTTATTTTCGACGTTTAAAGTGATATTCTTCAAAAATGACTAGTTGCTTTTGGTTTCAACCTTGAACCCTCTCAAAACCCGATTGGTGTTAAAAACGTGAGCTGTATCCTGAATAAGTTCCACTTTGTGGGATGGTTAATGTTGATCCAGATATTTGGTTTTGATAATGCATTATAAATAAACCTAGACATGATCGAACAACTGAATTGCATTCAGTGGTTACTGAAGATGGAGAATGTATGAATATAACATCTTATATGAAAAACTTGTCTTCATATTTTCTGAATGTACAGTTGACCTGCAGACAAAGGAATTCCGATCGGCTTTTTAAGACTGGCTAGTCAAATTGTTGATAGTATAGTTCACTAGAAGTGAAGTCATCATATTCTATATTACAGGGAGAGTGATTTTGCTCTTCAGTAACTGAATTATTATAGTATTAGTGTCTTGATAAACCCCAGTATATATCCGCCTTAGAGTGTTTGTCTGTGTTTAAACACTGAATAGAATTTATTTAAAAATAATGTAGTCAGCGCTGAAACCACAGTGCATTTATTTCACTTAAAATGCCGTCAATTTCAGTTGAATATTTATGAAATATTCAATCTAGTGTTCTCGATAGCTCCATGATCCAATCATATTGGTGAAGAAAAAGAACAGATTGACTCACCACATGCTACAAGAGGATTTTAGATAATGGCCATTTGTTCAAGTAATTTCAAAAAAGATATACTTTGTCGACAGCGCCTTAGTGATCGTAATTATATCAGATTGGACACGATGTTGAAAAAATCAAGATCATTCCCTATGATGTTATATGTTTATCACGAGAACTACTCAGTATCTGATTAAAAAACATTCTATATGTAATAATTTAGAAGAGAAGATACGTGATAAACACACTGTGTTGCAGATGTGTGTAAACTAAGATGCATATGTAGGAGTATATATTTCTTTCTTTCCCACTTTTCAGTCAAATACATTATTCTGAGAACAGTGCACATATGCATCCCATAAAAAGAGACGCGATGCCCTGACGCCTAGAATCTGTATAGCGAGAAAGCATTTGAAATCAGACATGTTGCAAATGCATCACACGCTACATTTGTATATTTTATTCCAGCGTGACTCTAAACAGTATTTTTGATACAAATATGGAATTTTCAGCATGCGATATCGGCAGCCCAAATTTAGCATGCCGACTATTGATATCAGGTTGGCGTCAACCGAGGATCGAACCTCAGACAATATGCATGGTCAGTGTACGTCTTAACCGCTGTGCCACCGACGCAAGCAGGTAAGTCTCAGTATTTGTGGATTCCTTGATGAGTAGAAGAATATTCAAATCATGAGATAAACAATATTGAAATCTGAAATATATATACACTTTGAATTAAAGGGGACTTACTGTCATCTAGAATAAACACATTCGGTCTCCGCAGTTAGAATACATCTTCTCTCATATAAAAAATGTTTCTCCGAAACTTGTCTACACAGCTTGCCTTTGCAAAGCATTGAGAAATGGTTATTGACGACAAAATGATACAAGAGTATGTAAAAGTTCTGTGCTTTTAAATATATCACATTACTTCAATACAATTTGAAGGTAATGAACTAGATTATTTCATCCTGTTATTTCGAGTAAATTTCCAAGCGCATCATATATCTTAAATTCTTTTATAATTCAAACCTAGTCCTAATTAATTTCTATACAGGAATGGTACAGCTTGATTTCATTCTCAAACTATTTTTTACCATTTTATACCAAAATAAATAACCTTCCCTAAGAAATGATGAAACAATGCATTCACTGCATCTAATGATAATATGGAACTTACAAAAAGGAACTGATTTTTAACAGATTATGTTACACGGTAATCTTTCGATAATGAAAGGATTTCTTCATAGGTGAAGTTCATCAGATATGTGATAGTTTTTAATTGCACAATAATTTCTTCACTGAAAAAAGTACATTGTGAAACAGTAATATTTACTGGTCGACGTTTCAAACATGATTCAGGTTGCATGAATCATCATGCCACGATTTTAAAGAGTCATTATTTGTATTGTGACTCCAAACAGATCATAATAAACTGTAACCATTAATTTAGGTTTCTGATTGGGTATGAAATGCAGATATTATTCATTCAACTTTTCTTGCTTCCAACGTCCTGTGATAACACTTTTCTGTGTAGTATTCGAATCCTCGAAATGTTACTAAGTAATTCTACCAGAGGTGAAAATATCTCAGATTGAGTGACTGTGTATGTTTTGATGTTATTATGTGGTCACAGAAACCAGGAGGTCAGAAAATCTCAAATCCTGATATTAGAACAAATATTTAATGTGATGTTTCATTAAATTAAAAGTCATCACCACCATTTATAAAGAGACTGAATTTTTGTAACCAACTAGACTGTAGCAGTATGAGCATTGAGTGTGAACTTTTAGTTCGTCTCCCTATATTACGTTCAACAGAGTGCGATTATAATAATAATAATTAAGACTTTCCTAATTTTTATCTAACTATGTGCTGTGCTAGGATGGAATTCACGTGGTCTCATACTCAGAAATGGCATCACCGATGTAACGAAAGTGGTTCAGCTGAATAGACCTGTTAAGTCTTGTTTTATGCTTTAAGGAGGGCTAAATTAGAAGTTTCTGGATAGTGGATGTTAAGTGCGTTAATAGGAAACAATTATAAAACAATATTCATGCGTGCATACATAGTAATCTCCTAGTGGTTGCATTGCGCACGTTTATAAAAATCACGAATTCTTCGAACAGTTTCAGAGGCATATACCTAGCTAGTATAAAATGTGGTTTACTCACCAAATGAATCTAGGTGGTTTTTAAATAGAAAAAAAGAATTTATCAAGAT
This sequence comes from Trichobilharzia szidati, assembly GCA_944472155.2. Taxonomy (NCBI): domain Eukaryota; kingdom Metazoa; phylum Platyhelminthes; class Trematoda; order Strigeidida; family Schistosomatidae; genus Trichobilharzia; species Trichobilharzia szidati. The sequence continues at coordinate 14,405,346 of OX235277.1, forward strand.
TAATCGCATATATGAAATTTTCTTTAATCATAATGATGCCTGCATTCATTAGGACGTGAATAAAACGATAATTACAATCGAGAGCTCGCAATGATGATGCACAGTATTATGGCATCAGCTTCGTTGCAGAAAGCAGATTAACTCATGCAAAATGTTTTGCTAGCAAGCCACCATAGAATCTTATCATCTCCATATAGTTTTCGAAGTCATCAATGGAATAATCACAAGAACTTAGTATTCTGAACCCCCCTTAAAAGGAATTACGTTTGTCTGACCGGTTAAAATTCAGTGGGTAATAAATTACTAGATAGTATGCATATTTATCACAATACGAAATCTTTTTAAAGGATCTACGTAGCTGTTTACAGAGAAAAGATAAAATATATAAATACTACTGTCAATATATATACATATAAATACTGTCAATTAAACTCTTGAATCATATCACTTACAGTCCTTGACTTCAGTAAATAAGCACAATTTATAAGCCAAAAATGTTTCAGATAAATCACATTCCGGAAAACTTTACAAAAATTCAAATGTTTCACTATTATGAAAGGAAAGTACGAAATATGTATTAAAAACTCCATTTAGGTTTCATATACCATAAGTATTTTTTTTTCCTGTGGCCACTTCTACGTACAAGAAATGACGGTTTCTCGGAGCACGGTAGTCTAATGCTTCAAATGGCTTTAACTCTGTGGAAATCAACATTCGGCCTACGTGATTTTAATTTTGATCAAATGCGGAGTTAGCAGCAGAGAAATTATCGAATAGTTAAATAACGACAGGAAGGAGCATAGGCAACTCACGGAATAATGCTTTTTAGTGAATTTCATTCAAAACATTTCTATCAGGCAAAGTGAAAAAACTGTCTGATTTGTCAACCTTTCTTAATTCAAATGAAGAAAAATTCAAGGATGATAAAAAACTGGGGATCATGCGCCCGTGTATCGTGAAAAGCTCTGATTTTATAAGTGCTGTTCGAAACATTATGCACTAAGTTATTTATGAAAGCTTTTTAAATAAAATCTCGAAGGTGTAGTAGAATTGCGTATTCAGCAAGAAATGAAACAACATAAACTTTAATGTTCTACAACCTGTTGCCAGTGAACAAGATGCATGTATATAAAGCCAAATTTTAACAACAGAAAGTGGGAAACGATCGTCAAGGCACAATTTTTAGTGATCTAAGCGCTATTTATTTATACAAATTTTTATATGCTATTACTAATAATTAAATCAATCAACATGAAATATAATGCTCAAATACGTGTTTAACTATTCTTTATGCATTATTGAACTGTGGAAATATGGGAGAATAATATTCCGTTGAAACACAATGTCTGCTGTTACACCACCACAAAAAGATACTGGATTCACCGCCATCCGTTTATTCTTCTAATAGGTAAAATGGCATAAAATTCAGTTATTCGATTGGAAACAAGAGTTCACATCTTGATTTGATTTTATATAAACCGTTAAGGTTGAATGAGTGATACTTAGGAGACTGATATAAGGATTTCAAAGTCTATGGAAATGGACAACGCTTGAAAGAAGTAGTATGCAATCATAAATGTCCTCACCAGAATTATCGGCTGAAACAAGGAAAAGATTGTTGAATGATAGGTTGATTGTATGAAAAATTATTTCAAGCGGATGATACGTTAATTTTCAGGCTAAAAACACTCAGTTTTTTATTTGTAGAGTCAGTAGCAATCTTTCGCACAGTCTTACACACTCGATAGTTCTAATAATTATTGAAAAATGTTAACTACTTATGGGTATTCATGATCGTATGTGCAATACAAAATTGTCAGATTTTTAAGTTTTATGTCGCGATCTGGTGTTTCTCCGAAGACAAAACCATAACTGAAGTGATGAATCAAATCGAATTACTTTTCCAATTTTTCTGAGTGGTTTCAAAATCAAGCTACATCTTAGAACAAGTTTTGAGAATGATTAACAAAATGAATTATACATGTGATTTAATCAACAGGCTTTTAGGAAAGATATTTCGCTAAATTTAGATATGAGTTTCCACAAATAGTCAACGTCAAGAATTCAAGTATAACACGGTGTATATCCTATGAATATATGTATAACCATTACATTTTATTTTATGGCGTTTGTAGAAATACTTGAAGGAATTGAGTAGAAAATTTTAACACCATGTATCTTATAAAAGACATTAATTACAGAATAATCGCGTTTCCGAAACTACATTCCAGTGTTGTCATGGTGTTGAGTTCACCAAACATCTCCCGAAGCTCAGTTCAAAGGAAAAAGTTGTAATCAGACCGTCTTCACCTCTTTATTGCCTCTGACTTTGTTTTCATTATCACAGAATTGAAATGCTTCAATGTAACCTATGTTAATTAAACATTTATTTAAGATTATTGAAAATAAATTATTCATGTGTGTTTTTTTCATTTTCTGGTCTTCGTGCTATGACATTTATCACATATCACATCAAGTTACATATGAAAGCGAACTGATAAGATGTCTCGAGATCCAGAATTTAAGATCAGAGAACCAATCTGTTCAAGGAATTATATGAAATCAATGGTTTCAAGTTTATCAAATGAGCTTATTGCTTTCAACCATGGTAGGCAGTGACCATAATATTAAAAGAGAAATATTTATTGTACTATCCACGGATTCACTGAAAAATTAAACTAACCGAAATATGGTTTGGGTTTGTCTATACAAGAAGAATATTTCCAGTTTAGTTTAGTTTTGATTACAATTTTTACGTAAAGATTTTTTCTGTGTCAGCATTCGTTCGTATTCTATTACTGAATTTTCGATACAAAATCCATGAGATTAAGGAAAGGTTTTGATCAGACCTCCACAATATCAAGATGACAGCTCATAACCCATAAACCAACTTGGTTGCCCTCTTGCCCGTGGTTTAAGTGGAACATAATATGCACTGGGTACAATTGCAGCTAATAAAAGCCCTAAAGTTCCCGTAACTGGACATGTTGAAATATTGATTCTCTCATTTTCGTTTTCGCAGACGTTTTCATATGACTCAGCATGATAGGCATAGGAAAGATGCAAACGGCTGTCCACAGAAAATATATTAGTCTACATTTTTCAGAAGCTACTGAACTGTGATCCAAATATTCATAAAACAAAATTCGCTCATAGTTAGTGCTTTCAGATTTTTCATTTGATGCATAATTTTATGGGCAATTAACGGAGTCCAGGGAAACCGTGGTGTTGTATTCAGTGAATACTATTTTTTTCATTGTAACATTTCAGTGAAAGTACAGATTTTCCGAACTCGGATGCCTTTCACTTTTCAAGGGTAATAGTATAAGCTACCGGTTTAATGTTGACTCTGATTTCACTCTAACGGAATCACGTCGCTTTTGAATAAAGAATTTATTGAGGAAAAAGATATCAATGTGCTTACATTGTTCGGCTGATCAGGGGAAGACGAAATTGTTAAAAAGCAATGCTATAGTATGAATGAACCATTAATAAAAGAACAGAACGTGTGCACTATTTTAAAGCATATTTTTATTGTGGGTAAAATTTAATTTGATAAATTGTCACAGTGTTATGCAGAGATATTTACTGATGACAAAGTTTTGAGCACAATTTATTGTTCCTTTCAGTATAAATTTAAAAGAGCAATAAATTGTTTTCAAAACATGGTAATCAATAAGAAGTATTGAATAACGCCGTAAGAATTAATCAAAATAAATTTTACCCAGAAAGGAATTAAATACACAATACCTACTGGTTAGTAATATAGAAAAAGAATTACTATGAAGCAAATGAGTCAAGACACTCTAAAAGGAAACACAGATAACTGCATGTATCTTGAAATTCAGAGAGGTATCTACCGAAAAGTGTGCTCAGGTGCACCTAATTGAGTGAGCATCTTAAACAGATTTTATTTGGTTTACGATTATTCCCTTGACTTCAACGATTGTTGGTAAATTCACCTGTAGTATTTATTCCTTAGGCGGCTTTTTATAATATCTACAAATAACGAAAGCTACTGTTCCAAGATGAATATCTACAGATAACTGAGCTCCTCATGTATTAGTTTATATGTAAGGACGGATAATCGACACAAATTACATTTACATCTGTTTCAAATTTGTCGTTGACATCAGTCGACATATTTGTTCATCTTTTTCTTGCTTTGAATAAACGGAAAAATCACAAGTATAATTTGTGGCTCATGTTGTATTACTTCCAGATTGTAGATTCACGGTTGGTTTTTACATAAGCAAGGTACATTAAATAATGTGAAGGCACATTTTCTAGCGAAACTGTAGCAATATTGTGTACATTCAGTGATTTATGTTCATTAATAAACCGCTCAGCTGCGAATTTCTCTAGCTGCTCCTTGTAAAAGAAATTTACTCTCACGTTATAATAAATCATGCATGACCATTATCAAACCTTATCATCCAACTCTTCACAAAATACTTTGAGTCGATAGCATGGACACCAGTGTAAGAATTCTTAAATACTGGTGAGTATAAAGCCTATATAGTGAACCATGGTGAGATAAACCGAAAACGGAAGGTATTTCATGTAATACAGCAAACATGGACTGCATAACTACTTCGTTGGTGCCTCTGAGTGCTTCGAAAGAGTCTGGATTTGTAAATAACTCTGCAGTTTACTTTGTTAAATATTGGAGTCTTCAAAGCCGCCCTTATTTATGTACCTCATAAACGGATGGCGCTTCGAATGACGTTGCATGTCGAAAACGTTGACGTGAACGCAAGCTGCTTTTCCAAAGATCGAAAATTAAAAGAAATACTTTGATTAGTGTACTTACGTGTATCTAGGCCTTCATACGGAAGAAACGAAAACGAAACCACGCAAATTCAATATTTGATTTAAGTTGTTAGTACTATATACGAGAAGCTAGATAAAACCTTTTTCTCTTAACGTCTGTTTTGTCTGTAAGCGATACCGCAACCTTGTCGCTGTTTTGCAAAACATACACGGTTTACGTTTAACCACCACCTCACAAGAATCATTAAAGAACAGAAATCAGAATTAATCCCATTTTCCGAGGTTACTCGTCACTGTACTGAATTTGCTAAATGGAAGAATGCTGCTCACTTCTAAATAGCAATCTACTATATATCAATAAAATACCAGCGAAAAAATTGGGAAATTCAGGTAATTCTTCAACTCACATTCAAGCTGGGTTTTGACAACTGTGCAGATATATAGACGTTATTAATTGCATTCATTGAAGTTTGATGACATAACCATGTTGTGACTATTAAAAGGTTTTGATTCTGTATGTATGAAAAATTATAAGGGAGAACATCCTGTTTGAGGCTGGTTCTTGACTTCGTTTCATACCTAAATAAAGTCTCCATTACTTCTTAGATATACTTAGCTTGTGTCAGATATATCGACAAAAGGCTTAGATGTGACGTGTGTATTAGATATTAACATGACATTCATAATTAAGTACTCACGCAAATTAGTATTTTCCACTTTAAATGAAATTGTTTGATAAAGACAATGTTAAAGGTGGTTGGAAGTTGTAAATCATAATTTTTAAACTGCACAGGATAGAAAAAATGGAATACAATCAATCATTAAATAACTATAATATTCGAGAAACAGCTGATGGACTTAACTACTCTATTGGATTTCACGCAACGTTAAGATGAAATGACGATTTGTTGAGCAATATTTTCAAAGAAATATATCGTATTTTAGACGCATTTCTTTATTATGTTTTCATAGTAATGATGCCATTACTCTCGTAATAATATGTAGTGTTTCTGATAGAACAACGTTTAAATCAATGTCGAATTATTGCCACTGTAAACATTCGTTTATTACTCAGCATAATAGAAAGGCAGGAAGCTGTGATGATTAGATCAAAGTTTTACCTGGTAGATGTATTTGTAACAGGTAGCCTGCTATCTTTGATAAGATGTTTTATTGGTATTTTCCAACATCGTTAGATTTAAAGACCTTAACCCCTGATAACAATTCAATATTCTTTGATAGTTAACTATTCGTTCGTTCAAGAAGACATCCCTTATATTTCAGTGCACCAATTGTCTTTTGTCATCAAACAATAATATTCCAGAGAGTATACGTCTCCAACTCAATCCCAAACATCAAATAAAATATCGCTGTTTGTTGTTGTACTGCTGAGATTTAATTTCTTATTAAAATGAAAAAAATATCTCTTCAGGCTTTCACAATTTAAAGTCTGAGTGCTGTCTTGATTTGCTTTTGAAAAGTACGTGAAAATTAGACAACTTAGATGAGCGATGCCATGGTGCAAATATACGCGAGAGATAAGTAGCAAATTTAACTTACCGGCTAATTTGAAATTAAAATGGATTTTTAAAAAGAGTGACATTTAGTTTATAAAGAAATATTTATGTGAAATTTCAGCACGAAGACAAATAACGTAAATTAAATATATTCCTATCAAACAAATGTTACTGAAACTGCCAAAATAAATAATCCTTATACATCTGCAACCATATACAACTTACTTAGATCTTTAATCTCTGTGTGGTCCGAAAACAAAAGAATATTGCACTGAAGTTTCAATATCATAGATCATTTCGAATAGAAGGATTCAATGAACAAACATTACTTCTTTCTCTAGCACTATTGAGATTCTTTGATATAATTCCGAATTTCACACATGATGCTGAGAATAACCAAAAGTGGTATATTTCAGGAGTATTCCTGTGAGTTAAGTCAACTTTCTGTGCACGGACTCTATTTTGATGGCGTTTGAACTTCAACATTTTAGTAAACAATCTTTACGTTTTGATTCATTTATCATTAGGTAATTTACACTGCACAGTATTAAAAATATCGCCAAAACAGACACAGAGGGAAAATATTCTTTACAAAAATCTCATGTTATATCAATCGTAGATTTGTTAAGTCAGAATCACAATTACCCGCACAATAAATATGCGAGATGGAAAGCAAATAAGAAACATTCTTTCGACTTGAAAGCCCTCAAGAAGAAAAGGGGAACAGAATAACTCACTTATTTTTTCTAATAAAAGTGGTAAAACGTGAAGTAAGGAGCACTTTAAGAAAAAACAGTCTGCAATAATTTTAGAAATACTTTACCATATCAAACATTCTATTCACAATATCATTTCCACTATTCATATAAATGCAGACTGATATTAATTTCAGTGTGTATTGAATGTTTGTCTGACAATCACTCCTTACTGGTTGAAAAGATCTAGATAAACACTGGGAAATATATTAGGACTTGGATAGTGAAATGAAAATTTGTCATATGCAGGCTCTGTAGAAGAACACTTAAACGTAATTAAGGAATGCCATTTGTATTAATTCGCTCTGTTTGTGATTTATCGACAAAACATATAAACTGTTGTCATTTTGACATTGTTACCTCAAATCATCTTAGTAGCATCGCTTTACCTACATACGGAACGGATGAAGATATACAATACAAAGTTGGAGAGGCAGGGCACAAATTCGTGACTATAAACCCTATTTTGAAAGCGTCTGCACTGAGGATGACTCAAAAACTTGGCATTTGGGCCACGCAGAGCATTCTTGACAGGTCAAAGACTTTGATTAACAGCTGCTTTCGCTGGCTCAAAATCGAAGATCAAACGAAGAGGAACAATTAGCTGGAACGAACTATGTAAATGCAGAAGAAAAAAGAGATGGATCATGCACACGCTGATGAAACCGCCAGCTGACATTGCGCTCTATTCCACCATTATAGTTGATCGCGAAAGTGAAACCACAAGTGTGGCTTTGGTTCGATGGAGTAGGATAAGTTGTAGAAGTTCCATATCAGCTGCATAGCATATAACATGTTCCAAATCACAAATTGATATGATTAATTTCAGAGACAGAAAGATGTGTGTTCTCGTATCTTTGAGGAGTTGGTCATCCGTTTGTCCCTGTTAGCACCCTGAAATTGGGGAAGGCAGTCAGGATGTTCCACGAAACTTGAAATGTTGATAAATTATGATTGACATTACATATACTGTTTTGCAATCTTCTTATCGACTTAGCAGAAAATGTATGCACTCATAGTATGAAAGTTTTGCAGTAACCTAGTATCACTCACTTCCATTTTGCACTTAAAACAATTTCAAATGAAATAAAATTGCTAAATTAGTTGTGGAGGGTAATATTAACAAGTAATTATATTTAATATTTGAAGTAGGAAGGGTGCTTTTTAAGAGTCAATTCCATCAATGAAATATTAACTACTTTTTGTTACTGAATGGCACGAGATGATGACTACACCTGAATCTCACAGATGCCTACTTGTTCAGAAGTAACATCGTTTTCTCCTTTGATTAAAATTTCATTCAAATGGTCTCAGAAAAATTGTAGAGGAAGAGGGAATCTTTTGTTCACAGAAGTATAATACGTTTTCGCCCAGGAGTTTCTTCCTCACTCAGTAAATGTTTCAATCAGCAGACTCCGAATTCGCTATCACATTTTGTTGCGCTTCACTCAGAGATAATTTTTATAGGAATCGTGATGCTCTACTTTGTACTGGTCACTACAACTTTCACTGTGATACTCAAAACAATTAGTCGTCAGCTATCTCGTTAGTAAGAGATATGGTGTATGTACAATGAAAACCGATTAATAGAAAATTTGTTACTATTTCTGTGAGTCCTAATTGTTGTATTAACCACGTTTCCGCTTACTCATTGTAGCATGAACGAAGTTCTCAGCAGTTTACATCGAAACTAATTCCTTTGCTGCATATGAATGTTAAGGCCTTCACAAATAACAATGTCCTGTAAAAAACTAAGTTTTCCATATTTGTATCACGGCACAAAAACAAGACATAAAGTGACTGTTTGTCCAGATATTTTTATAGAGATGACAAGGGGCAAAAAGTTACTCATTTTGGATTGAGAGGATATTTTTATGAAATCGGGATACAAATTCATCCGAAAATATATTGTCACTGAATATTGTACTCTCAGCCTGCAAAATTTATACGACATTGTTTGAAATCTACCTAATTCCCCTTCCTAAGATGGTATCCAATTGGTATCAACTCTTTTATGTAGATGATGTACATTTTAATTTTCAACATTGAATGTAAAATATTCAATCGCAGCATTCTTCTGACTCTAAACCCAGTTGATACCAGTATTTCTCTCAAGTTAAGCCAAAAACGCTAAGAATAGCTGTCAGCGACAGAATTCCGCTCAGTAAGTCATAAGAAGCAATATCGTTCGCATTCATAATAAAAGCATTTCAGGGTTTGAAACTGACACGCAGAAGGTTTCCCTAGCCACTGTAACAAATAAAACCACGATGTCTCCTAGCCATTCACAACAGGTTGTCCATGGTTAGAGTACATGGTAAGTGTGAAAGGAAGGATTGAGAATCGCTTCATCGTGGTTTTGACCTATTCAGCAGTATCAAAGTATCAAGTACAACATTTAAACAAGCACCAGGGTGCAGTTTATGTCACTGTAAACTGTGGTATACCACTGTGTCAACTATAGTTATGAGTCCAGCTAAGAAGTAAATGTATTGAAGGAAAACAGCCTATTAATAGATAAACTGCTCAAGCCTGACATTATGATGGGATTCGAAGCAGTAAATTCACTTCTATCTATCTAAACATACACTCATTGTGGAGTGTTTACGTTCACCTGGAGTCATATTTTGAAAAACTTGACGACGAGGCAATGCAGAAAAGTTGAATGCAGTTATAGATTTTGACAGCAATACTAGAATTCCGGAGATTCAAGGCATTATTTCTGTTTGGTCTACAAAATCTTTGCAGTTATTTCATTCATCTTTTGAATTGACAAAAGGGAGGGTACAAACATAATGGCTCATGTCAAAAGTTAATATGTCTGTCGGTTTGTAATGTTCATTCTTGCGAAAACACACGCCCGGTTATTTGAAAACATTGCTGATTTACACAGCAGTCTTTGTAAGCCAAAGTACTCAGTTCAAGTGAATCTGATGAAATCTTTGAAACTTACGCGTAATGACTGAAATGTATTGTGATAACGTGATGAGTTAAGAACGAAGTTCACTTTTATACAAAATAGGAACAATAACACTTGATAGAAAAATAAAATTTTTGTTATAATAAAGTCTTTTGATTAAAAAATCTTTGTGAATTACCCTCAGAAATCTTTTATTATCCAGGTGGTATATAATCACATAAAATGTGGGATCTAAGATGCAAAACGGCTTTCACAGTAATGTCGTCGATGATTAAGCGATGTGGAAATGCAAGATTATAATTCCGTACATAGATTTTAGGCTTATATCATTATGGGATAAAAGTTGGACATAAAATCCCTCTCGAAATCGGCTTCTTTGTCTACACAGATTTGATCAATAATATATTTTGCACATTGTAAATCATCAATAAGGTGGTTCGACAAAAAAATAACTGCTGCTGTGGATTGCTTTACGCGTGTATATCATAGGAAAATGAGATAATAAACTCTTGGAGTTATATACGTTTAACGTCAGTGGTGATATATACTACGGTTCAAATAATGAGTTTCTGAAGGACAACATGAATTTCAGTGTCTTTATACACACGGATTCAAGAATATGATGTGTCTTTCGATGAATGACTTTGAGATTTTATTCGGTGATCACACTTTGGTGATCACCTTTCAACAGAAAAATTATATGAGCATTATATTTTGGGTAGTTGACTGAATAAGTGAAACATATTATATGTGACTTTTATACGTTAGGAAAACTTCCATGGTACAAATTTCGACTGAAAATGCTAAAGTGGTCGTTTCAGATTCTTTTCAGAATTATAACTCGATAAACACTTTTGAATGCATCTGAACAAGAACTTAATTATCATATTTCGAAACGTAGTATGATTGTTTGGTAGCAAAATAAACTTTCACGTTACCCAGACAGTTAAATTAAGGGCAAAAGTAGAACAATGAAGTAAAACAAATGTCTTCACTTGGTATTTCCATGATTACGTTACAAAGTTCTTTCCTTAATCTTTCATCGTAGAAGTTCTTTTAAATTTGTTAAATTTTCCACCCTCCTCTGCAGGTGATATTCCTGTAACGGTATGCAGTTTGAAAGACAATACCATGACGATCGGTGGAAATGTGATTAGAGAACTTTAAACATGTCAAAGTAACACTGCCTTCACTTGAAAGTCAAATGAAGGCATTATTCACTGAAACAAGTTATATTATACCTCTTCCCATTTAATACTCCTCTGTGAACTGAAGTAAAGGTTATATAACCAGCGAATGCTTTTAAAGGCATTCAACATTCATCTTATGCAAACATTTTTCAGTTTCACTGCCGTTTAATAAGTCAATTCAAATAAATGTTTTATTTTAATTCAGAAATTTACCGTCTTCAGCTGTAGATAAAGGTCGAAATAAAAATTCAATAATTGAGATAAAATAGGTTATTAACGAAAGATTGATTTAAATGAAAGTACAAAAATATCTTCAGTACACTTCTGCTATCAAGGTAGTGTAAACGTTGAGTAATACACAGAGATGGGTTAACTGTCTCAGTAAAGATAATATTCTGGGAAAAAACGTCTTCAGAATGTTGACTCCGATACGACATAATTTCGCATTTGTTTGGCAGTCCAAATGTAAGCACACAGACTTGAAATGTGTAGTTTTTATACTTGTTCTTTCTACTAAGTCACTAAGAAAATGATCGGTACTATTCCTAAAGCGTCTCATGTAAAAATAACTCAAGCAAAAGCATGAATAAAGTGTAAATTGAAGCATTACTGTAAGCTAAACGTCGGGATGTTTGCTAAAACTCGATTGTCCTATTATGTTCTGAGTGGGCAGCAATTCATGTAAGTGAAATTGACGATCATACTCAATAAATTTCCATAAAATAATTAAATAAATACTCACGGTCTGTCCAAGTACATTTGAGATCAAATGAATAAATGATTAGTCGAATGTGTTTGTCTAGATATGAAACTTATAATAAGACCACAATAATGGGCGCCATAATGAATCAATCGCAGCAATTAAAAATCTGCCGAATATGAGATGGAAGGTTTCTAAGTCGTAAGCAATATTCCATTCATCTAAAGATGTGGATTTTGAGTTTCAATATATTGGATCTGTCACAAATAGATGGATATTATGCAAACAGATGATCACCTTTTAAAACACTACAAAATTTGCAGTTCTAGGAGTGTCAGTTCCACTGTCTAATGTAACTCTGAAATACAGAGAAACTAGGCTTCTTAACAGCCTTGCTAACCGTCGATATATAATTCAGTATGGGAATTAATCTTGAATATGATATTTTGATCACAGAAGTGACATGTGTCAATATAAGTAAGTAATTGCACCGAATGTTTACAGAGGGTTTACGCTCATTTAAGGCGCTAAGTTTGAATATTAGATATGAAAATGCAGTAAACAAACACCGAAATTCATGTCTCAGAATACGAAATCAAGATTATCATTAAAAATCATGACCGAATTTCGAAACAGGAAATTAAGAAAGAAGTATGACTTTGATCTATTGAGGTTCTCTGAACTGATTGATTTAATTGCGGAGCTTACGTCGTCCTTACAGGCAAATTCTTCAGCACAGGTTTTAATTAAAAATGAATTTATGTGAATTCTCTACAAGTGATAAATGCGTAGCTCCGAGCGACCACTGTCATGAATGGTTTTAAATTTACGTCTCTATTAATCATCAGTATTGACAATTTTCAAAGACGGCAAGAAAATTCATTTTGTCAAAAAATATTAAATATCTCTAAACAGCTAGAATTTTAAGACTTTTTGAAATTGAGTGAGCACAAAAACCAAAACAATCAATTCATCCACTATTGTGCAAACCAAGAGATCCAGATAAACTGCATGCATGAATTGCAATAAACTTTACATTCGTCAAATTGAGCATTCCCCTAACATCTGAATCCAAAAACATTAATTAGTTGTAGAAACGCATTTCATACCAATGAATATTTCTTCGTTTAAATGTGCATGGATATATACGGAGAGATCAAACTGAATGAGATAATGTAGATATAATGAAGAAGGAAACACTAGAAACTGAAAGAATACTTCTAAGTGACTGGCAGTCGACTGAACGAGCAATCAACGAACATGTTGTTGTTGACAAATTTTAACCAGGTAAAAACAGTGAAATTCGTGAAAGGCAGTCGACAGAGAGGAAAATTAACTACAATGAAAGAAACAGGTTATCGGTAGAAGAATATATGTATATACTCTCCACTCCAAAGTTATTTTATCAAACAAAGTGTGAAGCTTTGCTCAAAGAATCACAAAGGCCGTGCTGTGAGGCAGAATGCAACATGAGTTACTTATAACATGAATTCCAATAAATATGTGATGTTTAACACAGAACAAGTGAAATTTGAAAGTGAACTTACTTTGTGCTACGGGTTCTGCGAAAATGGAAACAAAATAATGTTTTTGCTTTCAGTGCTGACAAAGAATCTATGCATGCAGAAACAACAAGTTCTCAATTTTCAATCATGTCATTCTGTAAAACGACATTCATTTCACTGAAGAAAGACTGAACAAGCCGGTGATTATGAAGAATGATGAACACATTCATTTTTGAGCTTCCAACGACATTTCGGATCCGAGAAAATTAGAGACATATGGAAGAAATGCTAGGGTTGCAATGACGCGACCATCACATCAAACGAGAAATTCATTTCTGAATATTTCAAGGCTGGCGAACAAATCACAAATGTTTGTGGTTTGTAAAAACTACACCATGAGACGCAGTGAACTAATGTTTGGAGCAATGAGAATATAGGTAACTGACGGTTCTTCTAGCCAGAAGCTGACTGATGTTTTTGCTCACACGTTGATCCGACATCTTGAATCCTCTTTTTCAAACTTTCTTGCGCTCATTCATTTGGAAGTGATATGAGTGCAATTCATTTGAAACAACACTCAAATAGCGGGTGTATGATATCGCCTATAATTTGACAAAGAAAAGTTGAATGCTGTTAATAATGAATGCTTTCGCTTACTGCCAACATGCTTCCACCAGTTGCTTCTGTTTTCACTTGCAGCTCTCCGAATCTCTATGTATGTGTTCGTAGAGTTATCAAAATTGTACGATTGACTATTCATAGTGGGTCACAGATGTGATATGAGGCGTGACACACTATGAATTATCATTAACATGCATTCCACCATGAAATATTATATTCAACACTGATTACGCAAAACTGAAAGGTAACTCACTAGGTGGTGGTGGTGGTGGACCTATGGGAACAGGAACAAATAGTGTATATGCATTCAGTGCTGACAAAGAATATTTGCGTATAGAAAGATTTGATTATCAGGCGGCAATCATGTCAATCTTAACTCTTCTTCCTTAAAATTTCCTGTCCTCATTGATGTGGAAATGATATGAGTGCAATTCAAATGAAACGACATTCAGATAATGGCTATCTGATATCGCCCATAATTTAACAGGGAAAAGTTTTATGTTGGTAATGATGATAAGCATTGCCGACTGTCAACAAGCTTCCAACTGTCGCTGTTGTTTTCACTTCTAGCACCTCACATCTCACTGAATAGGCTAGCAGGGTTTTCTTAATTGTGTTAATGAATATTCATAGGGAATCACAGATGTGATATGTGGAAGAACATCATTTGAATGACCAAAACCATGCATTCAGCTATCGAATATGATAATAACCTGTGATTACCGACAATTAAAATGCTAACTCACTAGGTGGTGCGGGTTCTATAAGAATGGAAACAAAATAATGTTTTGGCTTTCAGTGCAGACAAAGAATATTTGCAAGCAAAAACAATAACTTCTCAGTTGTCAGTCACGTCAGTTTGTAAAAGGACATTCATTTCACTGAACGCAGACTGAACAAAGTGGTGAGTATGAAGAATGATCAACTGATGAACACACTCATTTTTGAGCTTTCAACGATATTTGGATCGAAGAAATAGTAGAGACATATGGAAGAAGTGCTAGGGTTGTATTTACGTGACTCTCTCATCAAACGAGAAATTCACACCTGAACATTTCAAGGCTGGCAAACAAATCACAAATGTTTGTGGTTAGTAAAACGACACCATGAGACGCAGTGAATTGATGTTTACAGCAGTGAAGATATAGGAAATTGAATGTGCTTCCAGCCAGAAGCTCTCTGATGTATATATTCACAAATTGATCAGGCATCTTGAATCCTCTTCCTCAAACTTTCTTTCGCTCATTCATGTGGAATTGTTATGAGTGCAATTCATATGAAACAACACTCAGATAGTGGGTGTGTGATATCGTTTATAATTTGACAAGGAAAAGTTAAATGCTGTTAATAAAGATAACCATTGCCGACTGTCAACAAGCTTGCAATTGTCACTGCTGCTTACGGTTGAAGCAGCTCACATCTCACTGAATGTGTTAGTAGAATTCTCAAAATTGTGTGAATGACTATTCGTAGTGAATCATAGATGTGATGTGTGGCTGGACATAATTTGAATGACCAAAACAATGCATTCAGCTATTGGATATGATAATAATCTCCGATTACTCGAAATTCAAAAGCTAACTCACTTGGTGCTGGAGGTCCTGTGAGTATGAAAACAAATTATGTATTCACTTTAAGTACAGGCAGAGAATGTTTGTGCGCAAAACTGGTGATTAGCGGGTGGTGATCGTGTCAATCTGCACAAAGGCAGTCATTTTGCTGACCACAAACAGAACAAGGTGGTGAGTTTGAAGAATGATCAACCCATGAACGCACCCATTTTTGAGCTTTCAATGACATTTTTGATCGGAGATATAGTAGAGTCATATGCAAGATGTGCTGATCTTGCATTTCAGTGAGTCTCACATCATACACGAAATTCACGACTGACCAATTCAACGCTGGCAACCAAATCACAAATGAATGTGGTTTGTCCAACGACTCCATGATAAGCAGTGAATGGATGTTTGTTGCTATGAGAATATACGCAACTGACTATGCTTCCAGCCAGAAGATCACTGAGGTTGTATTTACAAATCGATCTCCCATTTTGATGCCCCTTCCTCAAGTTTTCTTGTGCTCATTGATTTGGACGTGATATGAGAGCAATTCATTTGAAACGACATTCATATAATGGGTATATGATATCGCCTATAATTTGACAACGAAAAAATTATTCTTGGTCATCATAAATGGCATTTCCGACTGCCAACAATCTTTCACTCGTCACTGATCTTTTAGCTGTTAGCACCCTTGGGTCTCACTGGAAATATAGTCAAGGTTCTCGAAGTTGTTTGAATCATTGATGTCACATTTCGGAGGACATAATTTGAATGACCACACCTTGCTTCCGAACATCAAATATACCGTTAAATTGTGATTATTGAAATTTATGAAGCCAACTTACTTGGTGCTGGGGCACCTAAGTGAATAAAATGAAGAACAAAATTGAAAAAATGTTTGTTGTCATTAATGAATGGTTTCGTCGACTACCAACAATTTTCATCCTGTTACTGCTCATTTCATTTGCAGCACCCTAAATCTTTCTGAATGTAGTAGCATAGAACCGCACATAGTGTATATATCTGTTCATACGGATTCACAATAGCCATTATGTTACGTGCGAAATAATATAAATTAATACAACCTTGTATTTCACTAACAGATATGACATTCGGCTGTGATTACGCAAATTAAAAATAAAACACTTACTGCTACCTCCACCACCTATGTAATCGCAAAAGAAAAAAATATTTAATTTGTTTCCAGTTGAGTCAAATAATATGTGATCGCAGAGACAACCGCTTCTCATGTGACAATCTTGTCGACCTGCACAAGGCCATTCACTTTACTGACTACAATAAGAACTAGCTAGTGAGCATGAAGAATGATCAACGTATTAACAGACCTATTTAAAGCTTTCCATCATATTTGGTGTCGGAAAAATAGTACAGACATGTGAAAGAATCGCCCACGTCATACACGGAATTCACACCTGAGCACTACAACGCTGGCAAACAAATCACAATGCATGTGGCTTGTAAAATATAGCTACAACTCGCAGAGAATGGATGTTTGCAGTGATGAGAACATGCACAAAAATGACTATGCTTCCAGCCAGTAACTGAAGGGGGATATATTTACAAATCGATCTGATATCTCGATGCCATTTCCTTCAAATTTCTTGTGTTCACTGTTGTCCAAGTAACATGAATGCAGCTTATGTGAGTCCAGATTCAGATTACTGGTATCATAAATCCACCGCATTTTGTAAGATGGTGAATAATAGGAGATATGTGTTTATTGGAATCTCCACCTGACAACAAGGTTCATCTCATCACCAATTGTTTTCTTTTGAGCGCCAGGAATACCTGTGTTGAGGGTTTTGTTGCATTTCTGATAAATAAGTCTATTAACCGACGCTTGAGTGTGTATTCCACATTATTTGCATTAATTTTTACCGTGTATGTTTATTATTTTCCTTCTTTGAATTTTGTGGCGTGTATCGGTAATGACCCTTTTTTGTCCCTTCTTTTCTACTAATAGACGTGTATTTATTATCACTGACAGAAAATCTGGCTTTCTTGTATAAATTAATTTCACCTTCAGCATTCACTCTTAGTTTCAATATGTGGAAAGTTTCTCCCAGAAACTATATTCATACTGCTAGCACATGAAACATATTAAATATAATCTAGTTCAAAATTTTCAACTTACCGCATTCAGACTGAGCAATCAGGGACGAAACGCAGATTAGTAGTAGAACTTCTTCGAAGAATTTCATTGTGACTTACTTCTATAACCATGTTCACTTCTGCTTATATACTATTTTTTGCTCATTGTTTACAAAGAAAGTGAACGATTTAGAAGATAATCTCTCCCTTGAATAAGCCAGTTCTCGTGAAAGCTTCAACAATTCTCTGTAAATAAAAACAACCACGTTTTTGACTAAATGACATTGCTCAAAACTTCTGTATCAAAATAAAAAGTTATACAGATTGATAAGCAAATAAATTGTTTACATCAAGAGACTTGAAAACAACTTCTAAACAACAAAAATACAACTGCAGATACATAAAGGTTTTTGTGTTTAATGATTCTAGTTCAAGTAATGTAGATTCTGAAACAAATAAACACATTTGAATATTTCTTTCAAATCGGCGTGATATGGTCACGTACTTCTTCTTAGTATACATCCAAGACCACAAAAAAATTGCACTTATGGCGTTAAGGTTATCAGGAGGAGCTCGTTGAGCATTGATGTTCAAAACACTTGAGGATATAAGTCTTGTTGTGGCTAATAAGCACTTTCTTAATATTCACATTTTGTTCATTTATTCATATCTGTGGAAGTTATTGGATCAAATGAAGTGAATACTACATTGCGTAGTATCAACCAAGATATTGCGAACTGTTTAATGAATACAGACAGTCAACCTTAAAATACCTATTCCTAAATATTTTTCTTTTGAGGTCGCTTTATAAGAGCCATTTATTTGGTGAAACAAATTTTAGATCATCAGATTCACCTGCATTACAACAATTTTAGTAGTACTGAATATCTTTCTCACAGAAGTTCAGATGCATGAACACTTTGCCAGTACATCTGTCGCATGCTTGTTGAATGTCGTCACCTCATATAAATATAAATCATATTTCAGTCTTGGCAGACCCTATTTATCTTTACAGTTTACGGTTTATTTAGGATAGTAGACTATATGCCTGTGTTAATCCTTTCGATTTGTTATACACAGGAGGTCTAATCTCGCCTTGAATGAATCAACGGATGGCGCTGATACGACGTATTCCGGTAAACAGTTCCAGTGGTTCACAATTCGATGCGAAACACGGATCTCCAGACGCAGACGATTCGACCGTGGTTTTTGAACCTTGAGGTGATGTCCTCGCAATTGGTTGGTGCTAGAAGGAAGAAATAAATTAGATAAATTAGCTCCAAAATCATTTCATAGGATACGGTATGCTATTATTAGGTCACCCCCAAGTCGTCTGTATGACAGTGGATATAAACTCAGCCGACTTAACCTCTCCTCACATGAGAGGGTTGAGAGACCCTTTATTAGCTTAGTTCCTACTCTTTGCACCCTTTCTAATAAGTCATTTTTGTATTTGAAACACGGGCTCGCTGCCTGGATCCCATATTCCAAATGAGGTCTGATATAAGTCGGATATAATATACGAAATATTTCAGCGTCAAAATTCTCAAAAGCCTTGCGTATGGCCAATACTATTCAAACCTTCAGTGGCTGCAGCTCGACAGTTTGTTGCTGTTTTCAAGTCATGCTGCACAACCACTCCCAAGTCCTTGTCCTCAGTGACCACTGGGAGAGTAATGCCATTCATTGAGTAATTGTGCACGTGACTATGAGATATATGCATAACTACACTCTTGCTTAAGTTATTCTCCAAGGCCCAGTGCTTACTCCAATCACTTAACAAGTTTAAATCTTCCTGCTAAGCAAGTTGATAACTGTCATCGTGCAAAGCCCTCCATAACTTGATGTCATCAGCAGACAGCAAGCAGGATGACTTAACTACCGATGGAATCTCATTAACATAAATCAGTGCCTAGAATTGTACCCTGAGGAACGCCACTCTTAACCGATTCCCATGTTGATGAAACCCCGTTAAATCGTACCCTTTGTCTTCTATCCTTTAGAAAGTCTTGAATCCAGTCGGCAACCACTTTATTGATTCCCATACTACCTTACTTAACTAGAAGACCTGAATGAGAAACCCTGTCAAACGCCTTGCTAAGGTCGATGAATATGGCATCCACCGGTATATTAGCATCAGCTGAGCATGCCCAACTTTCTCTGGCCAAAAGAAGGTTGGTCAAGCAAGAACGACTAATGATGGCATCTTTCCTGTCTCTTAGGCATTCAGACTGGTCCAGATACATATTGAAGCTAACCGACAATGGTTCGGCTATGTTGTAAGCCAATGCTGGTAATATACGTGGGTGGAGTTCATCAGGGCCACTGGACTTACCAGGATTGAGCCTTAGAAGCCACTTTAGGACAGTATCCTTTCCAATATATAAGGGTGCCATTTTCAAGTTACCTTCTGGAAAAGTTACAAAGCTGGTATCAATATTATCAGAGAATACTTGACTAAAGTGCTTGGACAAAGCCTCAGCCTTAGTCAAGTTATCCTCAGCCATGTTTGTCTGGTCATCTTCAAGCATAAGAGGTGGGATAGCATCAATCCTACGTGTTCTTCTCTTGATATATGAGAAGAGTCCTTTTGAGCAGCCTGGTGAACTTTTAACTAACTGGGTTTCATAAGCTATCCTTGACTGGTGAATCAAAGTTTTACACTGGTTACTAGTTTCACAGTATTTCAGCCGGAACTGCTGAAGCCCAGTAGAAACAAAGAGATTCCAGAACCTTTTTCTACGTCTTAGGAGTGTTAAAGCTTGTCTATTCATCCATAGTGGCCGGTTTGTTGGTCTTTTAGGAACCCTTCAGGGAATGAAATCAGTGGTAACCCTCTCAGGTGTATTCTTAAATCTATTCCATTCATCTTCAATGGATGAGACAATATTGACTGGCCAGTCAGCAGTTGAAGGACGCTCATTTAAGCGACTATGTCATCAAGCCAAACACTGGTTCGGGATTTGTGTTGAAAACTGACTAAATTGCCAGCCCTTAAGTTCAAATCTAACACCCTATGATCACTGTTTGCTGGAGGTGGATGGATAACTAGACCATCCACGTCGTCGTTGTCATGAGTAAGCACTAAGTCCAGCAAGGAAGATCTTTCGGTAGAACCGAATCTTGTACTACCTAAGACATGTTGTGTAACGGCATTTTCCATGGTAGTCAAGAGTAACCGGCTGTCAAACTTATTAGCGGATCCTGGAGATGTGGCAGTTACCCAGTCTATATGAGGTGCATTAAAATCACCTAGAATAAGACAGTTACCGTGTTTACTCCATTGTTTGAGGTGATCTAAAATAAAGTCATCACAGTGACAATAGGGACTTCTATACAGAACTCCAGTGAGTAGAGTACCAGTTGCAAAGCTTACTTCACAGTTAATTACCCCACTTGTCCCACTGTCATGCGCTTCAGATTTTGGAACGAACATGTAGGGAGTTGCTGATGTACAGAGCAACCCCGCCACCTCTACGACCCTTAACCCTGTCGCTGAGCAAGCAACTAAATCCGCATAGCTCAGGTGTGTCGTGTAATCCAGAAACCAGCCATGTTTCATTAATGGCCACAATACTTAGGCTAGGGTCTTCCACTAATACACCTAGCTCGTGAAGTTTGTTCCCGATACTACGTATATTAGTGTACACTACCTTCAGGCTTTCTATGCGGTCTGGTTTATCCACACAAGTCTCGGAAGCATACGTTTCCAAGACCTGACTATTTGAAAACCCATCAGCTTAAAGTTAGTCTCACCATTTTTACATCTTGTTTCTAGCTGGGACAAAACTTCGTTTCGTTTTAGTCTGTCTTCAAGAGACAAATCAGGTCTGACTGAAATTACTGAACCGGCAAGGTTGTGTACATTAGCCAGTAGATGATTAAGTTTATCAGGAGAACCTAAGACTACTTTAAGCAGCCTACGCTGATTAGAACATTCATCATCTCTTTTGCCTATTCTAATAAGCTTTTTAACCGATACTCCAGGGAAATTCGCTGGGAGCATCTTCCTTATAATACTACTCACTAATTTAAGGTCGTGATCGTGCCTTTTTACGCGATCAGATTCTTTGGACTTTTCTAAATTTCCATCAATTATGTTAGAGTCTAAGGAGAGCTTGTCGTGTTTAGCAGTGGCTACGTCTTTTCTCACCACTATTGATGCAGCATGGCTACAGGTGACAGACGTTTGCTTACCATCAATATTACTATGTTTCTTCTGATTGCTTATTTTCCTTACCGGCTGATCATCTGCCTGCAGTTACTTCTCAGGGCTGCTGCAGTTTTTGATGGTACAGTCGAGGTCAATGTCTGCACTACCTTCATGGTGAACTTCGCCTACAGTGTTCTCTGGTGCTGAGATGCTGTTTGCAGCTTCCGTTTTGTTACCTTTTCGCTTACTAAGACGCTTCAAACGCCTAGTAGGTTTTACTTTCCGGGTAACTAGGATAGTAACCGCCGGTGTGGTAACATTCACGATGGTACTTACTGCGTCATCTTCAGACGGGCAGTCTGTGTCACTATTACTAGCCACGCTATCATCAGGAAGTTCCATTGCTTTAGACAGAAGTTCGTGAGCCTTCCTTATCAAAGTCATCTTTGGAGAGCAACACATTCTGCACATCCAGTGGAATGTTGGAGCACTACAAGGTTGTATGCAGCTGGACATAGTCCAGTACACATCTTATGATACCACTTTTTACAGTTATTACACTGTATTCCATCATCTACCGAAAAGTAACACTCCGCCTTTGTACATTTATGTGGTACTTTTGACATAATGAACTTCTACTGGAACAGCCAAGGCAATTTACCCAATATGGACTATACAAGTGGTTAAAATCAAAACTTAACAGACAAAAGTCAATTTAAAGTTTTAAAAATGTTCTTGAAGTGAATAACACAACAAAACAGAGATTTGTCAAATACGTGAAAATACGTGAAAAAAGCACTCCCAATTTTTCAAACAGCGCGCCAACAGATAAATATATGTATGGAGATTACATATATTTACCTCCTATTTGTAACTGATAGTCTCAAAACATTCTCAGAAATGGAGCTTTTAGACAGATCAGTAAACGGGTACATTCTCATAAACTGAATGTCTAGGTAAGATTGTCAGCATTTTTGAAACTTTTTCTTGTACTCTGCTATACAAAAGCATCACACGCTTGTAAGGAGTTCCAGATCAATAAAAATTAAGCCAGTGAGTAATGAAATTGGAAATGTCAATCATCAAGGAGATGAAGCAAAGTAAAATGCTATCGGAACACTTAAAAGGAATTTTTTACCAATCAATACCTATAACGCGCCCAAATATATCAACAGCGGAAGTAGAACTATCAGTGTTTACCAACCTTCCAACGAAAGCAGATATCCAGGAGACAATAAAAAATGCAAAAACTAGAAAACCAGCAGGACCAGACGAAATCCACTAATGAGCATTTCTATTGAACCCAGAGGCATTAGCGGCTTCGATGACACCGCTACTGATAAAGAAATGCAAAGAGGGCAAGGTACCTGCGGATTGGAAGAAAGGATACTTATTCAGACTGCTAGAGAAAGGAGACGTAAGTCAATGCAAGAGTTGGCGCCAGCATTATGCCCCTGTCTGAATCAAGCAAAACACTAAGCCGCATCAATATGGAGAGAATCAAACATTCTCAAGTATGAAAAACTTCAACCGGTTCATGCTGGAATCTTGAGGTACAAGTCATTCATCTGTCGAACCGTAACACTAAGGATCATCATTGAACAGAGCCTGAAATAGCAGTCAGCTTCTTATCTCAGGCTCATCGACTTCAAAAAGACCTTCGACAGCGTCAATCGAGAGGTTATTTGGCAACTACTGCGCTACCACAGGGTGTCATCAGCACCTATACACCTCATTCAGCAGTTGCACGACAATGCTGCATGCCAATTAATCAACACCTGGAAACTCACAGAATCCTTCGAAGTGAAGCCGGGAGTAGGACAAGCTGGCTGCATACTGTCTCCAATGATTTTCTTGAATGCGGTAGACCGGATAATGCGACAGAGAAGGGACAGTTAGGAAACAGGCACAAAATAGACAAACGCAAACAAATGTTGGATGATCTGGACATCGCCGATGATATATTTATGATTTCCCGCAAACCGGAAGATATGTAAGTGAATTCTCAACTCCAGTGTCAAATCACTTATGCCGTAGAGATCAGAGACATGACACCAGGTCTCAATAAGCACTTGAAACAAGCTACAGACCATCATATATGGCTGTCTTTGCTCATTACTCAAGATCAGGTGGGCAGAAAAGATTAGCAACAGGTTTCCTTGGGAGCGCAACAAATAAGTAGGAGCAAATAGAGGTGGATTGATCATACTCTGAGAAAACAAACCATCAAGTGACATCACACGCCAGGTAGTCTCTCGAGTGAAATTTAAATAGGAAGCGGCAAGTTGATCATCAGTGCGAGGGTTATATGTAGTAAGTCATGCGAAGAGGAGATATGAGCATGTGGACAGACATGGACATAAAAGAGAACGCTGGCAGAGAACCAGTGGCATTGAAGATGTGTGGCTGAAGCCCATCGTTCCAATAGGAACGAACGCCATCAATAAAATCTGAAAGTACATAAGGTCTTCTGGAATAGAAATTCAGTTTCAGTTGAAACAGTATCGATGATATCGAGCCAGAAGGGTTAAAATGTTTCACTTTTAAAAATTTTGTCGTCGAATCTGAGCATGAACTTTGTCTCCTGTAGTACTTTTAGATCAGATACACAAATCTCAACAAAATAGTCTAACCACCATAAGTTCTCAATACATGCGAGCGAATTCACAATATCCCTGCTTCGTCACATAACAATCATCGCAAAACTGAGGATACCATGTGTATCGCACTTGACTTTCTTCTTTATGCGAAATCAAAAGACACATCAAGTGATAAGAATTCGCTTTTCCACAGCATTTAAATTTGCTATAGAGACTTTGAGATATACCGTGAAGCTACTACATAGAAGGATTGGTAATCAGAAAATGCACTCGCTCACCCCAAGAAAAACTACTTTGTCAAAGTGCCATGGAATGGCAATCTGAGCTTCCGGATGAACCAGTGTAGAATCATACTGTTGTGTACTTAGAATGAAAAAAATAATTCATGTCATTATGGGAAGACCCAATGATTGTCTGAATGCAAAGCCCACCTAACCACAAGCTGGATTCAGGAAAACAATTCGTGTGCTGGTCATTTCACAGATTAAGGAATGTCAGTCAAATCTCTGCCTGCTCTTCACAGACAAAAATAGCATTCGACAGCACCGATTCTGAAACCACTTTGAAATAACGAATTGAGTGAAACCGTCAACAGTCGCATTTCACGTGTTAACGATGGTGCCGCATAACAACTGATTACGAATTTAAAATTCAGAGATGCCTTTGGCGTTATGACAGGACCGGAAGAAGCCTGCCAATGTTTGCTAGTTACATTCGTGATTCTGGTGGATTCCATTATGCTGCAGGATGTTGCGATCAAGAAGAAAGGAAGACACTGTGCTGACAATAAAACTCTCCGCTTGCACTAGGCATAAAAACAAAGATATAGATTTCAATACCAGGATCAAGTCCATACATACGTGTATATATGAGGTGGGGCGGAAATTCAAAAAAGACAGTTAATGTATCAACGGTTGATATCCAGACACAGAGAAGGTGATAAATCAAACAGTAAGTATGCATAAGAGGGACATCCGAAAATGCAACGAATGAAACAATTAGGGATAAAAACATCGTTGTAAAATATTCTCTATAATTAGATTCAATGCGCAAGAGAAGCGAAAGGCAGATAGTTTTGAAAGTGTCAATGTTGAGAAGGAGAGGTATACGTGTACTTCATTGAAAAGACTGAATGAAAACAAAACTGTTTACTTGCATAGAAATAGGCATGAGAAAACAAAAATAGGTTTCTAAATTCAGTGTTGAAAATGTTGAAAACAATAAACATATTCACGCATCGTGTGTGCATTATCTTCAGAGATGAGCTTCATATCTTCACTGTGTTTTGTTTTGTTTTCAAATGTCATTATGTTTTCTTGATAGAGACTTAGATTTGTTTTTCTTTTTCTTTGAAGACAGGCGACATGTCACTTATTGTTAATTGGTACACGATTGCTTTCATTTTAAATCATTCTCTTCCTCCGTGATCACTTGAATTCAGTGCTTGACTTTATTTAACTCTTGCTGACACGTACTAATAGAATTTATGGGTAATTTTCAAGAAGATATCTGCTCTGCAGCACATATCTCGTAGATAATATAACTATTTTCAGCTTTCTTTTAGGAATTTTTCCCCTTTTTCTTACTTCATCGAGCAATCCGCTGATTGAGCATTGATTACTTGTGCAGAAGTGCTGTCTAAGATAAAAGGCAATTCTGCGACACTCAGAAAACTGAAGCGGAACAAGTCGAAGGAAAACGTTTAACCAGACAATCAGGTGGCTTTTCGACAAACGACCTTGTCCCATATAGCTGATAATAGCCACACTACTGCCGGACAACACTAATATCTCAATATAAGTGGAATCTTGAATGCCAGAAACTACCCTATTTAGGATTGTCAGGATAGGTATTGATTATGTGTGCATTTTTTACGGTCTGATATATACTTGCTGCCGTGTGTGATGAAATTTCATGCTCATCGTTAAAATATGTCCTGATAATGAATCACTGCAAGGAAACCGCCTTAATTTTTATACACATAAACCTATTTGCTGCCTGTGTTTCACCTGGAACCAAAGCGATTAAATCTCAGAAACCGTGATTACTGTGTTCTGATTTTTCACGTAATTCGTGTGGGTTGTTTTCACACTTTCGTCAATCCTTGTGTCTGTGTTTTCGCTTAACAGGCCTCTTTTCCTCTCAGTTCTCGCCTTTCCTGTTCACAAACACATCACATCATTGTTACCACAGTAATTATACTAAATCTGGCACAAGACAACTTATCTCAGAATCTGAATCACCGGAATCATCAGTCATCCAATAATTAAAATTACACACATTGACAAAGATTAATGCTTTCATGTGAATGCAATCAGGACATGCTAAACGTCAAATTCACCAAATTATACAAGCAGAAGGGATGCTGAGTGTACGCTGAAATATCACTCACCCGACTCACGATTATCTCTTCATTCACCCATTAGTTTGCTACATTTTACCTCACATATTTAGGCCATTATTGAAGCTAAAATTTCATCTTTATACTTGTTTATGGCTAGACGAATATTTGCTTGATTTCATTGTATCATTCCAAGGAGTCTCCAACTGCTTCTTGCATATATCATTTAAATATACTACCGCTGATGTATCATCCATAATTGCATTTTTTGCCATTGTCCAGTTTTGCACAACTTTCTCCTCTTCCTGAAATAGCTTTTATTCACATGGGTGCATAGAATTTATCAGCATGAAGAACATTACTTGGTTGAGCATGACTATCAACAGGATACGGAACAAAGTTTGAGTTGGCGCTCAATCTTGGTGGTGACCTCACTGATGAGTTTGCAATACACAATTTCAATGAACCAGTTCTGATTGATTGCACAAAAATACACCGATTGAAACTTTTGAAAAGTGATTATCGATCGTATTTCTTGATTGCATTCCTTACGTATTCGATGGCATCTGCAGAAATAGCATGCATTTCTTGTGAACTTACCCGTGTTCAGGGAATGAAAATTACTATAAATGATTACTCAATATGTCACATGTCGCACAATTCCCCACGGTTGCATAGGAGCAATGCCAATAAGTCAACGAAGCTCATGTCACATACCCATGTGGAGGTTGAGGCAATACATCAGATAAGTGAACTCTGACAACAAATACATGCCAGTACATAGAAGCTGCGTAATATTTCAAAGTGAGTTAGTGACTGGTATTTCCGGTGCAGGGCTCATCATATTCTGAACGGAACGCGATGTTATTCGACAGTGGTATTTGTTATTCCCTACCTTCATCGTAGTCTGTAGTTATAAAACTGCATGCAATAAAATTAATAATGACACTTATAGTAATAATATATTCCCATTTTGTACATGAAGGACGCCAGTTTACAGGTATCATCACTATGATAAACAACATATACGATTAGTAAGCATATTTAATAATAGTAATTTATTAAAATACTTTTTTTCTACCAGCTTAGGACGTACCACTTTTACTGGCATGGATAAGTATTATTTAAATTACATAAATTTGGTTCATGGTTAAATAATGTCGTAACAGTCATTTTGTCTGTAGGATCATTATTATAACTAGTCATTCAACTGAGCACATCACGAAATATTGAAATATTGCCTTCGCACTAACAAAACGACTCAAGTATGTTTTGGATGGATTACAAATACTTTGGATAAAAAAGGCTTGAGGTAATTTCCCATATAACTTTGGTTAGTAAGGCATCGAGTCTTATTCTCTATTTATATCCAAATTTGGTAATAATTTATAAGAATTGATACACTTGCATAGTCCTGTCAGCATTTTCATCGTAACATCACAAGTGAATTGTACTCAATGTAAACTAATAATAACGGCAGTTTATATTTTCTTATAAACGGGTGTTTCCGAGAAATGCAAGCTATTTTTACAGACACGATCAGTTACGTTGTAAGTTACAATCGTGAAGTATTATAAATAAATACATCTTTATTGGCGTGAAGGTATATTTCACAACTGTAAACCAGGTTGCGTCGTTGAGAAAGGTAATGCGTAATTCACGAGAGAATCGTAAGATATGGGATCAATAATATTTGCAGATCATTTGTCATTGTAAATGGTCAAATATCCACATTCTTCATTCTCATTCAAAATGTCAAATGGAAGCTAAAATGGTGAGAAAAAAGAAGACAAACAACAGCATCGCACAAGAAAGCAAGTAGAGTCCTCAAGGAGTGATTAATATGTATATATACATTTATATTCTGTTTAGTAATTATAGTTATTTTGGTGCACTAAATAACTAGTCCCGTTATGCCAACATTTTAATTGTGTGAACAAATATTATTGTCCTGTGTAAAACTGTCTATAATCTACTTCGAATAATACAAAAATTTTAAATTTTAGTTTGTTGTAACTACACGTTCATTGAACTTAAAATATCTATGTAGGGTGAAAAAGAGTGTGTAAGAGTCAGACGCACAAGTGCATTGCCATCTTTGAGCAGTCTGGTGACTGAGGAAATGAACACTGCGAGTGTGTTTGCATCACGCACATCAGCAGGTAGTTTATTCCAATTGACTGCAAACTTATTTGAGAAGAAGTTGTACCGCATGTAAGTCTGACAATGCACAATAGCAACTAGTTTGAGATGATTTCTTAGATTGTAAATGATGACAGCGTTAGGTTCAATTATTGGCTCGGAGGAGTGCACGACCAGATTAGTCAGCTTGTAGTAAAAAATCAGGTTTAGCTTAAGACGTCTTTTCAAGAGTGGTTCTAAACTGAGTCTGTCGCAACGCTCATAGACCACTATTTAAACCAAGAGTTCTTAAGGTGAATTGCCATTGCACTCCTTCAAATTTAAGCTTGACATTTGGCCTGAGTCCTTTAAGAATAAACAGGCAGTATTCTAAAATAGGTCGGACACGTAATGTGTATAAAAAACTTTAGATTCACAACAAAAGAAATTGCGAGATATGCATCCTAAAAGCCTTCGTGTTTTACGTCTGGCATAATCAGTTTGTTGAGCTAACGTTTAGTTACCAGAGTATCTGATACTGAGATCTACGACTGAGTTGAGCTTGTCTAATTTATGCCTATTTATTTCAAGATATAGGTAAAGGTTACTGTTGCCGACAAAAATCCAGCCGCATTTGTCAATGTTGAACTTTAGACAGGATTCAGTACAACATGTTGCGAGACCACTTAGTTCAAGATGCATTTTATTTACCATATCGCTTAATTCGTGAGTCCTTGTAACAAGATCTTCCCTTAGTAGATAGTCTGAAAATTGATCCCTGACAACTTTCTCCATGATTCGCGAGACAACTGGGGTTATATTTATAGGTCTGTAAATGCAGACGTTTGCCTTATCACCGGATTTGTAGTGTGGAATTATAAAGCTAGTTTTCCACTCATTAGGGTAAGTGCCAGTGTCCTTAGATATTGATAAGAATTTAGGAAGTAACAGGGGTATGTCACACCCACTGTTTTTGAAAAATATAGAAGCAAGGCCATCTGATCCTGTGCTAGTGGAGGGTTTCAGGCTTTTAACTGGTTGTTCTATTAATTCGTTGGTGAAAACAATGCTTCCGCGTAAAGACCTAATAAGGGGCCGGCTTCAACAAATATGCGTGTATATAAACTGAAGTCTGCAAACCACTCACTGAATATTTCACAGATGGTGGCAGGAACATTGTAGATAACTTTGTCATGAAGTAAATGTGGATGTCCCTCGTCGACTGCATTCGTTTTTTTAGAAGTCTTGTTAAGTTATAAACTTAGGAGGTGCTTTCAAGTGCCCTCAATTCTTCGTCGAGGTCCTTTTGAGAGCGTTGGCGCTTGACAGATTCAAGAGACTCGTGCATTGAGTGCAGTAGTGATATATCCCCAGTGGAGTAGTACTGTTTCTTCAACTCCCTTAACTTATTGCGGATTGCCGTCGGAATGCATTCAGCCTGGTGTCTAATTAATTTCACTACCTTATTCGTAGCAACAGTATCTAGACAAAGGATAACATTCCTGTAAAATAGGGACACTACAGCCTCCAGGGAGTCAGGGGTGACAGAGTCGAATGAGTTCTTGGACTAATCCTCGGTCTGTATATTTGTTACTAAGGCATATCAAGCTCACTGAATCCTGTTTGTTTCCTGTATTTAGTGGCGAGATGGGCGGAGAGCAGAGTACCACTCTATGTTCACTACTGCAAAATCTGTCACCAACATAGGTGGAGACTGGGATTGTGTCATGACAAAACACAAGGTTCAACATGTTGTCACCAGGAGTAGGTGTCTGGACGTGTTGCTGCCATCCATAACAATCGATAGTGGCAAGTAATTCGTGGAAGCGTTGGGGGCCGGAACTACTTAACCAATTGACTTCTGGAAGATTGAAGTCCCCTGCAATTATTTTGTAATTAGTACTAAACGATGAGGCATGTGCGAATGATTTAGCTAATAACGCATCAGTTTCTTTGATCGAGTTGGTGCTCGATAAACACAGCCTATGAGAAGCTTGTACTTATCTCCTTGTAAGACGACCCAGAGTGAATCAGGCGCCTCGTTCAGTATCTCATCTTCTACCTTACTGACTACGAATGAGTTATGTATATATATGAGAGATCCTCCACCACGGTTGCAGTCTCCATTTGCACGGTGTACAGTGTAACCATCTTTGCCTATATGTACATCTAGCAATTGTTCAAATGACCTTTCAACCACAGTAAAATCTGAAGATTACCTGTCCTAATCTTAGCATGAGTAGCAATAAAATTTCTTAGGAATCTGTCACAAAGAAATCTGAAATAAATCAGAATGAATTTGATATTTGCAAAAGTGCAAGGCTGGATAATACGACTACACGTTTCTTACTTCATTGTCAATAATCTTCCGATGTTGAAAACAATGAATACGTGCACGCATCATGCTTGCATTATCTTCGGAAATGAGTGTGATCTGTCAGCTGTGCTCTGTTTTGCTTTCAAGTATCAAAATGCTTGTATGATAAGGCATGGATAATTTGCTATTGTGTTCAGTGGAAGCGTCATACGGATATTGTTGAAAGTCTCAATGTTGAGAAGGAGAGGTATACGTGTACTTCATTGAAAAGACTGAATGAAAACAAAACTGTTTACTTGCATAGAAATAGGCATGAGAAAACAAAAATAGGTTTCTAAATTCAGTGTTGAAAATGTTGAAAACAATAAATATATTCACGCATCGTGTGTGCATTATCTTCAGAGATGAGCTTCATATCTTCACTGTGTTTTGTTTTGTTTTCAAATGTCATTATGTTTTCTTGATAGAGACTTAGATTTGTTTTTCTTTTTCTTTGAAGACAGGCGACATGTCACTTATTGTTAATTGGTACACGATTGCTTTCATTTTAAATCATTCTCTTCCTCCGTGATCACTTGAATTCAGTGCTTGACTTTATTTAACTCTTGCTGACACGCACTAATAGAATTTATGGGTAATTTTCAAGAAGATATCTGCTCTGCAGCACATATCTCGTAGATAATATAACTATTTTCAGCTTTCTTTTAGGAATCTTTTCTCCCATTTCTTACTTCATCGAATAATACGCTAATTAGGCATTGATTAGTTGTGCATATGTTATCGTCTGACATATATTTGGTGCCGTGTGTTGTGAATTCAGGGGCTTTTTTTCAGTGCTTTTCACGACCACTTTGTCGTTTTTTTGGAATATTTTGGGCTTCCGTTTTCCGTATATATTAAGCAACGAATTACTCATATTTTCATCGGTGTTGACGTATCAAATTATGTAATCTAATCCTGGAGCTATCCAAAATGTTTAAAATACAAAAACATTCATATATCAAATAAACTCAAGACAAAGCACCATGGTTCTTGTCGACGTGTTTTGAAATGTACTCCTTTACATCACACCACTCTTCAGGTTATCATTAGTGCCACCTGCCGGTTCCTGCCTAACAAAATTCTGGATTTTCAGTCCCTTTTTTGCGCGTCCGAAATTCACCACAATACTAGTATTGTTACTCTGTTGTAAACCTGACTCCATGACTTATATGATGACAATATAGTGTCTTTAAATGATTTCAATATATTCCGACAATACCATGTTCGTTCCAAGAAAAAGTGTGGCGGAGATGTTGCAACGCTTACTCAGTCTGAATGGTGCATTTCTAATAAAGCTTGTTTCAGATTATCGAATTACTACATCAATTGCATCACTGTGAGACGTCACCCAAAAACATTGTCCAAATAAAAATTTATTTATTTTACAAATGTTTATGTCTTCCCTGGTTGTACCATATTGGATCTATTAATGTTCACAGATGAATTCCCTGCTTTTGCTGTAGCTTGTTTCGGGAACTCTTTATCAATAGTTACTGGTGACTTTCATTCCTGTGACTGCTTCTTCCTTATATCACTTCGACATGACGATATTGTTAACTTTGCTACTCGTCTTGGTTAAACACTAGATCTTGTATTCATTATTGACGTTGGTATTTATGAAGCTCGCAAACGTATCCGTTCACTCAACGTCGACAACTGCATCATACGTGTATTGTCAAAAATGTATTGCAAATCACACAAGAATGCCTCCTCTCACCTCTACAGAAAATTTCAACGGAGCTGATACTCACAAGACAAATTACGCAAGCTCAGATTCAGGTTGAAAGACATTAACCAGGACTTATTTACTGAACAATCATTAGAT
The DNA here is from genome assembly GCA_944472155.2 of Trichobilharzia szidati. Classification (NCBI taxonomy): domain Eukaryota; kingdom Metazoa; phylum Platyhelminthes; class Trematoda; order Strigeidida; family Schistosomatidae; genus Trichobilharzia; species Trichobilharzia szidati. Next base: position 14,438,400 of record OX235277.1, read on the forward strand.
AACACAAACAGGAAAGATTTTCTTGAATTGTGTTTTGAAATAAGTTGTCCTAAAGAAACATTTTTCATTCGATTTGACTGTTTCTCCTCTCCATATCTCAAAAAAAGAAAAAGCGAGTCATGCATCCTAGGAGCCTTCGTGTTTTACGTCTTACATAATCAGTTTGTTCAGAGAACGTTAAGTTACTAGAGTATCTGATACCGACGTCTACGATTGAGTTGAGCTTGGCTAGTTTACGCCCATTTATTTTTAGATTTAGGTCAAGGTTACTGTTGCCGATACAAACCCAGCCGCACTTGTCAATGTTGAACTTTAGACAGGATTCAGCACACCATGTTGCGAGACCACTTACTCGAAGATGTATTTTATTTACCATATCGCTTAGTTCATGAGCGTAGCAGGAGTAAACGACTTTGAGGTCGTCAGCATATAGGGATGATTTACCTGAGGTGAAGCAGTTGCAAATGCTGTTAATGTATACTGTAAATAAAAGTGGACCTAGGACAATACCTTGCACAACCACACTTGTGATCCGCCTACGATGAGACAATACAGATCCAACCTTGTTTATTTGTACCCTGGTGCTTAGAAACGATTTTAACCAGTTCAGTAATGGATTGCGAATCCCACATGAATACAGCTTCTCAAAGAGAATACTGTGAGATGCGACGTCAAATGCCGTAGATATATCGAAGAAGAGAACAACAACTGGCTCACGTGTTTCACGACTACAAGTGATGCAGTTGGGAAAGTCGAAGCGGCAAGTAACGTAAGACCTTTTTTTGAGAAATCCGTGTTGAGACCTTGTAACAAGACCTTCCCTAAGTAGACAGTCTGAAAATTGATCTCTGACAACTTTCTCCATGATTCGCGCGACAACTGGGGTTATATTTATAGGTCTGTAAATGCAGACGTTTGCCTTATCACCGGATTTATAGTGTTGAATTATGAAGCTAGTTTTCCACTCATTAGGGTAAGTGCCAGTGTCCTTAGATATTGATAAGAATTTAGGAAGTAATAGGGGTATATCACACCCACTGTTTTCGAAAAATATAGAAGCAAGGCCATCTGATCCTGTGCTAGTGGAAGGTGTGAGGTTTTAACTGCTTGCTCTATTATTGGTTGGTGAACACTATGCTTCCAAAGAGAGACAGAGTAAGGAGGCCGGTTTCACCAGGAATGCGTGTTTCTAAACTGAAGTCTGCAAACCACTCACTGAATATTTCACAGATGGTGGCAGGAACATTGTAGATAACTTTGTCATGAAGTAAATGTGGATGTCCCTCGTCGACTGCATTCGTTTTTTTAGAAGTCTTGTTAAGTTATAAACTTAGGAGGTGCTTTCAAGTGCCCTCAATTCTTCGTCGAGGTCCTTTTGAGAGCGTTGGCGCTTGACAGATTCAAGAGACTCGTGCATTGAGTGCAGTAGTGATATATCCCCAGTGGAGTAGTACTGTTTCTTCAACTCCCTTAACTTATTGCGGATTGCCGTCGGAATGCATTCAGCCTGGTGTCTAATTAATTTCACTACCTTATTCGTAGCAACAGTATCTAGACAAAGGATAACATTCCTGTAAAATAGGGACACTACAGCCTCCAGGGAGTCAGGGGTGACAGAGTCGAATGAGTTCTTGGACTAATCCTCGGTCTGTATATTTGTTACTAAGGCATATCAAGCTCACTGAATCCTGTTTGTTTCCTGTATTTAGTGGCGAGATGGGCGGAGAGCAGAGTACCACTCTATGTTCACTACTGCAAAATCTGTCACCAACATAGGTGGAGACTGGGATTGTGTCATGACAAAACACAAGGTTCAACATGTTGTCACCAGGAGTAGGTGTCTGGACGTGTTGCTGCCATCCATAACAATCGATAGTGGCAAGTAATTCGTGGAAGCGTTGGGGGCCGGAACTACTTAACCAATTGACTTCTGGAAGATTGAAGTCCCCTGCAATTATTTTGTAATTAGTACTAAACGATGAGGCATGTGCGAATGATTTAGCTAATAACGCATCAGTTTCTTTGATCGAGTTGGTGCTCGATAAACACAGCCTATGAGAAGCTTGTACTTATCTCCTTGTAAGACGACCCAGAGTGAATCAGGCGCCTCGTTCAGTATCTCATCTTCTACCTTACTGACTACGAATGAGTTATGTATATATATGAGAGATCCTCCACCACGGTTGCAGTCTCCATTTGCACGGTGTACAGTGTAACCATCTTTGCCTATATGTACATCTTGCAATTGTTCAAATGACCTTTCAACCACAGTAAAATCTGAAGATTACCTGTCCTAATCTTAGCATGAGTAGCAATAAAATTTCTTAGGAATCTGTCGCAAAGAAATCTGACATAAATCAGAATGAATTTGATATTTGCAAAAGTGCAAAGCTTGATAATACTACTACACGTTTCCTAATTCATTGTCAATAATCTTCCGATGCTGAAAACAATGAATACGTGCACGCATCATGCTTGCATTATCTACGGAAATGAGTGTGATCTGTCAGCTGTGCTCTGTTTTGCTTTCAAGCATCAAAATGCTTGTATGATAAGGCATGGATAATTTGCTATTGTGTTCAGTGGAAGCGTCATACGGATATTGTTGAAAGTCTCAATGTTGAGAAGGAGAGGTATACGTGTACTTCATTGAAAAGACTGAATGAAAACAAAACTGTTTACTTGCATAGAAATAGGCATGAGAAAACAAAAATAGGTTTCTAAATTCAGTGTTGAAAATGTTGAAAACAATAAATATATTCACGCATCGTGTGTGCATTATCTTCAGAGATGAGCTTCATATCTTCACTGTGTTTTGTTTTGTTTTCAAATGTCATTATGTTTTCTTGATAGAGACTTAGATTTGTTTTTATTTTTCTTTGAAGACAGGCGACATGTCACTTATTGTTAAATGGTACACGATTGCTTTCATTTTAAATCATTCTCTTCCTCCGTGATCACTTGAATTCAATGCTTGACTTTATTTAACTCTTGCTGACACGTACTAATAGAATTTATGGGTAATTTTCAAGAAGATATCTGCTCTGCAGCACATATCTCGTAGATAATATAACTATTTTCAGCTTTCTGTTAGGAATCTTTTCCCCTATTTCTTACTTCATCGAATAATCCGCTGATTAGGCATTGATTAGTTGTGCATGTGTTACCGTCTGACATATATATTTGATGCCATGTATGATGAAGTTTGAAGCTTTTTGTTAAAATATGTCCTGATAATGAATTAATTCACGGAAACCGCCTAAATTTTTATACGTTTTTACATTCGCTGCCTGTATTTTACCTGTAAACAAAGCGATTAATTCTAAGAAACTATGATGGCAGTGTCCAGATTTTTCGCATGATTCATGCGAGTTAGTATCACACTTTCGTCAATCCTTTTGTCTGTGTTTTCGCTTCACAGGCCTTTTTCTTATCAATCCTCGCCTTTTCTGTTCACAAACACATCACGTTATTGTTATCTCAGTAATTATACTAAATCTGGCACAAGACAACATATCTCAGAATCTGAATCACCAGAATCATGAGTCATCCAATAAATAAAATTACACACATTGACAAAGATTAATGCTTTCATGTGAATGCAATCAGGACATGCTAAACGTCAAATTCACCAAATTATACAAGCAGAAAGTATGTTGAGTAGAGCTTAAAAGCATCCTAAATTGCCAACCATGAAACTTATTTCAAATTCAAATAGGAAATGCTTCACCCATTGTGAAGCACTTGTGATAAAATCTTTCAATGCGCAGCATAGTGTGTGATTGGAATGGGCTCCGAGGAATGCAACGCTACAAATACAGTTATTGGAAAACAATTCGTAGGCTGAAAGTGAAAACGGAGCGGTGACGCATGCTTATTAGCATATATGGTGGTGGTCACAAACCTAGATCACTCCAATCTGAAAGAAAGCAACATGCATCTTTTGACAGCTAGACAATTGAAGATGAGTTGACATCCCTAACTAGAAATCAATAAGAGTCTTGAAGATCTAAATTATAAAAAGGAGGATTTGGTTACTAATATCTACAAGCTTGCTCAGCTTCTTGTCAAAATGCTACTACACAGTCCCTACAGAATTTTGTTAGACATCTCACTAGTCACCTCGTCCTAAGGGAATCTAATCTTTCAAATCTTTGACTTCTCGCTGAAATGTCACTCACCTAACTCATGATAATCTCTTCATTCACCCATTAGTTTGCTATAATTACCTCACATATTTGTGCCATTATTGAAGCTAAAATTTCATCTTTATACATGTTTGTTGCCTGACGAATATTTGCTTGATTTCATTGTATCATTCCAAGGAGTCTCAAGCTGCTTCTCGCATATATCTCGAAAATGTAATTCCAATGACTTATCATCTATAATCCCATATTTTACGTTGTCCAATCTTGCACAACTTTCTTCTCTTCATGAAATAGCTTTTATCAGCATGAAGAACATTACTTGGTTGAGCACGACTATCAACAAGAAACGGAACGAAGTTCGGGTTGGCGCTCAACCTTGATGGTGACCTCACTGATGAGTTTGCAATACACAATTTCAATGAACCAGTTCTGATTGATTGCACAATAATACACCGATTCAAACTTTTGAAAAGTGCTAATTGATCATATTTCTTGATTGCAAGTCATTACGTATTTGATCGCCTCTGCAGAAATAGCATGCATTTCTTGTGAACTTACCCGTGTTCACGGAACGTGAATTACTATAAATGATTGCTCAGTATGTCTCATGTCACACAATTCTCCACAGTTGCTAGGATCAATGCCAATAAGTCAACGAAGCTCATGTCACATACTCATGTGGAGGTTGAGGCAATACATCAGATAAGTGAACTCTGACAACAAATACATGCCAGTACATAGACGCTGCGTAATATTTCAAAGTGAAGTATTGACTGGTATTTCCGGTGCAGGGCTCATCATATCTTGAAAGAAATGCGATGAAAATCGACGGTGGTATTCGTTATTTCCTACCTTCATTGTAGCCTGCAGTTATAAAACTGCATGCAATAAAATTATTGATGACACTTATAGTAATAATATATTCCCATTTTGTACATCAAGGACGCCAGTTTACAGGTATCATCAATATGATAAACAACATATACGATTAGAAAGCATATTTAAGACCGGTAACTTAATAAAACAAATCTTTTCCTACCTGTGTGGGACACACAAGTTGTACAGGCATGGATAAGTATTATTTAATTTACATAAATTTAGTTCATGGTTAAATAATGTGGTTGCAGTCACAATGTGATAACTAGTCATTCAATGGAGCACATCAAGAAATATAGAAATATTGTCTTCGCATCAACAAAACTACCCGAGTATGTTTTGCATGGATTACAAATACTTTAGATAAAAAGGGTTGAGTCAATTTCCCATATTATTATAAAACAATACATTTTAATTGACATGAAGGTATATTTCACAACTGTAAACCAGGTTGCATCGTGAGGAAAGGTAATGCGTAATTCACGAGGGAATTGTAAGATATGGGATCAATAATATTCGCAGATCATTTGTCATTGTAAATGGTCAAATATCCACATTCTTCATTCTCATTCAAAATGTCAAATGGAAGCTAAAATGGTGAGAAAAAAGAAGACAAACAACAGCATCGCACAAGAAAGCAAGTAGAGTCCTCAAGGAGTGATTAATATGTATATATACATTTATATTCTGTTTAGAAATTATAGTTATTTTGGTGCACTAAATAACTAGTCCCGTTATGCCAACATTTTAATTGTGTGAACAAATATTATTGTCCTGTGTAAAACTGTCTATAATCTACTTCGAATAATATAAAAAATTATAATTGTATTTTATTTTAACTACACACCCCACAAGGTCGCTTCTCTATAAATTATAAATTTATGTTACAATCCATCTTCTCAGACGTGAGGCTGGCAACCCCACCCTGTAAACAAACCTGCTACAGAAACGTCAGCGCGATGTATCTCTTCGAGACAAGGGAAAAATCTGTGTGAGGACACTGAATGTCCGTACCATGTCCGAGATTGGCAAAGCTGCCCAGATCGCAAACGAAATGAAAAGGTACAGAATTCAAGTACTGGGAATATGTGAAAGCAGATGGAACGGGATTGGACTCACTAAATTATCAACGAGTGATTCAGTGATCTACTCTGGTTACCCAGAAGATAACCACTCGCACACCGAGGGCGCGACTATCCTGATGTCGCCAACGGCAACGAGGGCCCTGATGCAATGAGAGGCGATCTCTCGCAGCGTAATACATGCCTGATTCAACACCAAAGGAAGGAAATTGTCAATTATACAATGCTATGCACCGACCAACAACGCAGACCTCGAAAATAAAGAAGAATTCTACAGACAACTGCAGACAACAATGGACAATACTCCAGCTGGTGACATTAAAATGCTAATGGGAGACATGAACGCCAAACTGAGGTCAGACAACACAGGAAGGGAACTCATTATGGGTAGAGAAGCTCTCGAAGAAATGAATGAAAACGGAGAACTCTTCGCTGACTTCTGTGCCTTCAATGAACCAGTGATTGGTGGCAGTGTATACAAACACAAGAATATACACAAGGCTACATGGGTGTCACCAGATGGGCGAACCAAAAACCAAATCGACTTCATCTCAATCTCAAGGAAGTGGAGGCGCAGCCTGCTGGACACAAAAGTAAGAAGAGGAGCAGACATTGGCTCAGACCACTATCTCGTACAAGGGACAATCAAAATCAAATTAAAAGCTTTCAGAGAATCAGGAGCTGCAGATAGACCACAAGCCAAGTTCAACACTCAAAAACTGAAGGACCAGGACACAAAGAACATCTTCACTGCAAGCATAAAAGACAAAGCGGAGACACAAATCAACACTGGCGAAGAGGTCAGCGTCGAAAAGCACTGGAACAACTTGAAGACAGTGTGGAGTCAAACCTGCATGAAAGTTCTAGGCAGAAAAAAGAGACAGGACAAACTGTGGCTCGCTACGGACACTTGGAAAGTAATAGAAGAGAGAGGGATGGTGAAACAAAAGATTCTCCAGTGCATCGACGAGCAACAAAAACAGTATTTGAATGCAAGCTACAAGACACTGAACAAAAGAGTAAAGAAGAGTGCCAGAGAAGACAAAAGAAAGTACTATGAAACCATGGCAAGTGAAGCAGAACAAGCTGCAGGCAAAGGAGACCTCGAAACACTCTACCAAACTACTAGGTACCCATTGGGCAAACGTTTGACACAAATCAAGCTGTTGAAGAATGAGAATGGAAAGTCACTCACCAAAGAAGTGGAGCAAAGGAAACACTGGGCTGAACACTTCAAAAGACTCCTAAATCGACCACCACCTGCAACGCGCTCAACAATGCCAACAACGGAGACAGAGCTACCAGTGAACACCAACCTTGAGACGAAATCAGAAGTCCTGACGGCAATCAAGATGCTAAAAGCAGGAAACGCAGCAGGACCAGATGGAATCCCAGCAGAAGCATTGAAAGTGGACCCAGTGGCAACAGCGGACTTGATGACGCCACTACTGGAGAAGGTGTGGAAAGAAGGCAAAGTACCTGGGGATTGGAAAGAAGGATACTTATTGAAACTACCAAAGAAAATATACCTAAGCCAATGCAAGAACTGGTGTGGAATTATGCTTCTGTCCATCCCAAGCAAAATACTAAGCCTCGTCATCCTGAAGAGAATCGAATATGCCCTGGATGAAAAACTTCGAACGGAACAGGCTGGATTCAGGAGAAACAGGTCATGCATTGATCAGATCGCCACATTACGGATCATCATTGAACAAAGCCTAGAATGGCAGCCACCTCTCTGTCTCAACTTCATCGACTTTGAAAAGGCCTTTGACAGCGTCGATCGAGAGGTGATTTGGCAACTACTACGCTACTACGGGGTGCCACCGACAATTATACATCTCATCCAACAGCTGTATGAAAACGCTGCATGCCAAGTAATCCACAACGGGAAGCTCACGGAATCCTTCGAATTGAGGACAGGAGTAAGACAAGGTTGCCTACTATCGCCAATGATTTTCCTGATTGCAGTAGATTGGATAATGCGACAGACAGCGGGCAATGAGGAAACAGGCATAAAATGGACTCACACAAAGAACTTGGAGGATCTTGACTTCGCCGATGATATATGTCTGATTTCACACAAACTGGAAGATATGCAAGTGAAAAGTAACAAGTTAGCAGAAGAAGCATCAAAGATAGGACTCCACGTGAACATAGATAAAAATAGAGGTGATGAAAATTCCTGGGTAACACCACCAACAGCAACAACAACTGACAACAATCAGCATAAATGGGAGGAACCTGAAATAAACAACCTCTTTTACCTACCTGAAAACATCGCTTCAACTACAGGCGGAACTGACGAGGAAATGAAAGCAAGAATCGGAAAAGCAAGACAAGCTTTCACTACTCTCACGTCTGTGTGGAGTTCAACAACACTCAGCATCAAAAATAAGATTCGGATTTTCAACTCAAATGTGAAGTCAGTGCTACTATACGGATCAGAGACTTGGCGCGTCATAAAGAATATCTCAAACAAACTACAGACCTTCATTAACAATTGTCTTCGCTCAATACTCAAGATCAGATGACTAGAAAAGATCAGCAACAGAGATCTCTAGCAATGAGCAAACCAACCAGGAACCGATTGTGCAACAAATATGCAGGAAGAAATGGAGATAAATTGGCCATTCTCTTAGAAAACCATCAGGTGACATCACCAGACAAGCCGTCGCTCGAATGCAACCTGAAAGGGAAGCGGCGAGTTGGTCGTCAGTGTGAGGGTTACTTGAAGGCGGTCATGTGAATAGGATATGAAAACGTGTGGGCAGACATGGAGCCAGGTGAAGACACTAGCAGAGAACAGAACTCAATGGCAACGCACGGCTGAAGCCCTATGTTCCTGTAGGAATTAAAGGATAAATTAATAATAATAACACGTTCAATGAACTTGAAAGATCTATGTAGGGTGAAAAAAAGTGTGTAAGAGTCAGACGCACAAGTGAATTGTCATTTTTGAGCAGTCTGGTTACTGAGGAGATGAACACTGCGAGTGTGTTTGCATCACGCACATCAGCCGGTAGTTTATTCCAAATGACTGAAAACTTATTTAAGAAGAAATTATACCGCGTGTAAGTCTGACAATGCTCTATAGCAGCTAGATTGTGATGATTTCTAAGATTGTAACTGATGACAGCGGTAGGTTCAATTATTGGCTCGGAGGAGTGCACGACCAGATTAGTTAGCTTGTAGTAAAAAATCAGGTTTAGCTTAAGACTCTTTTCCAGAGTGGTTCTTAACTTGGTCTGTCGCAACACTCATAGCATTCGAGACGACTTTCTAAAGCAGGAGTACTTAAGGTGAATTACCGTTGCACTACTTCATATTTAAGCTTGTCATTTGGCCTGAGTCCATTGGGAATAAACGTACATTATTCTAAAATTGGTAAGACACGTTCTTTATATAATAAAACCCTAGTTTCACAACAAAAGAAATTGCGAGTAATGCATCCTAGGAGCCTTCGTGTTTTACGTCTTACATAATCAGTTTGTTCAGAGAACGTTAAGTTACTAGAGTATCTGATACCGACGTCTACGACTGAGTTGAGCTTGGCTAGTTTACGCCCATTTATTTTTAGATTTAGGTCAAGGTTACTGTTGCCGATACAAACCCAGCCGCACTTGTCAATGTTGAACTTTAGACAGGATTCAGCACACCATGTTGCGAGACCCCTTACTCGAAGATGTATTTTATTTACCATATCGCTTAGTTCATGAGCGTAGCAGGAGTAAACGACTTTGAGGTCGTCAGCATATAGGGATGATTTACCTGAGGTGAAGCAGTTGCAAATGCTGTTAATGTATACTGTAAATAAAAGTGGACTTAGGACAATACCTTGCACAACCACACTTGTGATCTGCCTACGATGAGACAATACAGATCCAACCTTGTTTATTTGTACCCTGTTGCTTAGAAACGATTTTAACCAGTTCAGTAATGGATTGCGAATCCCACATGAATACAGCTTCTCAAAGAGAATACTATGAGAAACGACGTCAAATGCCATAGATATATCGAAGAAGAGAACAACAACTGGCTCACGTGTTTCGCGACTACAAGTGATGCAGTTGCAAAAATCGAAGTGGCAAGTAACGTAAGACCTGTTTTTGAGAAATCCGTGTTGAGACCTTGTAACAAGATCTTCCTTAAGTAGATAGTCTGACAATTGATCTCTGACAACTTTCTCCATGATTCGCGAGACAACTGGGGTTATATTTATAGGTCTGTAAATGCAGACGTTTGCCTTATCACCGGATTTGTAGTGTGGAATTATGAAGCTAGTTTTCCACTCATTAGGGTAAGTACCGGTGTCTTTAGATATTGAGAAGAATTTAGGAAGTAATAGGGGTATATCACACCCACTGTTTTCGAAAAATATAGAAGCAAGGCCATCTGATCCTGTGCTAGTGGAAGGTGTGAAGGTTTTAACTGCTTGTTTTATTATTGGTTGGTGAACACTATGCTTCCAAAGAGAGACAGAGTAAGGAGGCCGGTTTCACCAGGAATGCGTGTTTCTAAACTGAAGTCTGCAAACCACTCACTGAATATTTCACAGATGGTGGCAGGAACATTGTAGATAACTTTGTAGTGAAGTGAATGTGGATGTCCCTCGTCGACTGCATTCGTTTTTTAAGAAGTCTTGTTAAGTTATAAACTTTGGAGGTGCTTTCAAGTGCCCTCAATTCTTCGTCGAGGTCCTTTTGAGAGCGTTGGCGCTTGACAGATTCAAGAGACTCGTGCATTGAGTGCAGTAGTGATATATCCCCAGTGGAGTAGTACTGTTTCTTCAACTCCCTTAACTTATTGCGGATTGCCGTCGGAATGCATTCAGCTTGGTGTCTAATTAATTTCACTACCTTATTCGTAGCAACAGTATCTAGACAAAGGATAACATTCCTGTAAAATAGGGACACTACAGCCTCCAGGGAGTCAGGGGTGACAGAGTCGAATGAGTTCTTGGACTAATCCTCGGTCTGTATATTTGTTACTAAGGCATATCAAGCTCACTGAATCCTGTTTGTTTCCTGTATTTAGTGGCGAGAAGGGCGGAGAGCAGAGTACCACTCTATGTTCACTACTGCAAAATCTGTCACCAACATAGGTGGAGACTGGGATTGTGTCATGACAAAACACAAGGTTCAACATGTTGTCACCAGGAGTAGGTGTCTGGACGTGTTGCTGCCATCCATAACAATCGATAGTGGCAAGTAATTCGTGGAAGCGTTGGGGGCCGGAACTACTTAACCAATTGACTTCTGGAAGATTGAAGTCCCCTGCAATTATTTTGTAATTAGTACTAAACGATGAGGCATGTGCGAATGATTTAGCTAATAACGCATCAGTTTCTTTGATCGAGTTGGTGCTCGATAAACACAGCCTATGAGAAGCTTGTACTTATCTCCTTGTAAGACGACCCAGAGTGAATCAGGTACCTCGTTCAGTATCTCATCTTCTACCTTACTGACTACGAATGAGTTATGTATATATATGAGACATCCTCCACCACGGTTGCAGTCTCCATTTGCACGGTGTACAGTGTAACCATCTTTGCCTATATGTACATCTTGCAATTGTTCAAATGACCTTTCAACCACAGTAAAATCTGAAGATTACCTGTCCTATTCTAAGCGTGAGTTGCATTTAAATTTCTTAGGAATCTGTCACAAAGAAATCTGAAATAAATCAGAATGAATTTGATATTTGCAAAAGTGCAAGGCTGGATAATACGACTACACGTTTCTTACTTCATTGTCAATAATCTTCCGATGTTGAAAACAATGAATACGTGCACGCATCATGCTTGCATTATCTTCGGAAATGAGTGTGATCTGTCAGCTGTGCTCTGTTTTGCTTTCAAGTATCAAAATGTTTGTATGATAAGGCATGGATAATTTGCTATTGTGTTCAGAGGAAGCTTCATACGGATATTGTTGAAAGTCTCAATGTTGAGAAGGAGATGTATACGTGTACTTCATTGAAAAGACTGAATGAAAACAAAACTGTTTACTTGCATAGAAATAGGCATGAGAAAACAAAAATAGGTTTCTAAATTCAGTGTTGAAAATGTTGAAAACAATAAATATATTCACGCATCGTGTGTGCATTATCTTCAGAGATGAGCTTCATATCTTCACTGTGTTTTGTTTTGTTTTCAAATGTCATTATGTTTTCTTGATAGAGACTTAGATTTGTTTTTCTTTTTCTTTGAAGACAGGCGACATGTCACTTATTGTTAATTGGTACACGATTGCTTTCATTTTAAATCATTCTCTTCCTCCGTGATCACTTGAATTCAATGCTTGACTTTATTTAACTCTTGCTGACACGTACTAATAGAATTTATGGGTAATTTTCAAGAAGATATCTGCTCTGCAGCACATATCTCGTAGATAATATAAATATTTTCAGCTTTCTTTTAGGAATCTTTTCCCCTATTTCCTACTTCATCGAATAATCCGCTGATTAGGCATTGATTAATTGTGCATTTGTTACCGTCTGACATATATATTTAATGCAGTGTGTAGTGAAATCGGAATGTTTATTCCAGTGCGTAGCAGGACGCCTGTTTTGGTTTGTTTTCATATTTTGGGCAACCATATTCCATATATATTTCGCAGCGATTTTCTCATATTTTTATTGGTGTTTTCGTATCAAATTATGTATTTTTATCGTTGAGCTATCTGAAATGTTTTAAATTCAAAAGCATTCATATATCTCATAAACCAAAGAGAGAGCACCATATCATTTGGCGACTTGTTTTGTAATGTACACCTTTGCATCATACCACTGTTCAGGTTATCATTAGTACCAACTGCCGGTCCTTGCCTAACAAAATTCTGGATTTTCAGTCCTTTTCGTCGTCCGAAATTTATCGCAACACTGGTATTGTCACTCTGCAAGAAGCCTGACTCCATGACTCATATGATGACAATATAGTGTCTTTAAACGACTTCTGTGTATTCCTTCAAGACCGCGTTACCTCCGAGGAAAAGTGTGGCGAAGGTGTTGCAATTTTTACTCACTCGAAATGCTCCCTTTCTAGTAAAGTTCGTTTCAAATTATCGAATTTCTACATCAATTGCATCACTGTGAGATGTTACCCGAAAAATTTGTCCAAATAAAAATTTATTTATATTTCAAATGTCTATGTCTTCCCTGGTTGTGCCATATTGGATGTATTAATGTTCACAGATGAATTCACTGCTTTTGCTGCAGCTTGTTTCGAGAACTCTTTATCAATAGTTACTGGTGACTTCCATCCTTGTGACTGCTTCTTCCGTATATCACTTGGACATGACAATATTGTTAACTTTGCTACTCGTCTTAGTAAAACACTAGACTTTGTATTCATTTTCGACGTCGGTATATATGAAGCTCACAAACGTGCTCGTTTACTTAATGCCGACCACTGCATCATACGTGTATTGTAAAAAATGTATTGCAGAGCACACAAGGATGTCTCCTCTCACCTCTACAGAAAATTTCAACGGAGCTGATACTCACAAGACAAATTACGCAAGATCAGATTCACGTTGAAAGACACTAACCAGGACTTATTCACTGAACAAACATTAGATTTGACAACCACAAACACGACAGATTTTCTTGAATTCTGTTTTGAAATATGTTGTCCCGCAGAAACAATATTCATTCGATTTGACCGTTTCTCTTCTCCATATCTCACAAAGCTACGTAGAGATAAACAAGTGTTGTTCAAAACAAATGACAAGTCAGGTGCAAGAAAGGCACTCTGACAAAATACCAAGGAAATGCGAAGACTAAATTTTTTATATAACCAAAGATTCTTGTCATGTAGAACTCCATCTAGTTTGTGAAAACTTTTCAAAGAAATTACTAGCAGTGAGCGATGAACTTTTGTTCTATCTTTTAATGCTGATACTCTGAATAAGTTTTTCATACTTTATTCTGTCGATATCCTCCTTAATGTTACAAATCATATAGACAACAAGTTTAATCGTTTAAATACCCCTGATGTGCCTCAATATCTGCAGTCTCTGAAGCCTTTTCCAAAGCCTTGGTCCTGATTGTGTACCTGCACTTACCCTCAGGAACTATGCTGATATCTTATGTTACCCTCTTACAAACATTGTCGATGCTTTTTGATGTGGTTGTGTTGATGCTTCCTTTTCCTTCGATCTTCTACCTTTCTCATGGAAAAACATTAAAGTTATCCCCATACCGAAACCATCTTCTGAGACTGATGTTAAATTTAGGCCTAATGCTAATACTTCTCCTTTATTAGATTTGATGGAAATATTACTTTTACTTTTTATTTATTCCATAGAAACATGGTAGACGTACCTTGGATGCTGCAGTTGTCCTAAAACGTAATGTTATTTCTTGTTTAGACAAAGGTGCCAAACATGTTCGTGCTGCTGTCCTCGACTACACATCTGCTTTTGACTTTGTACCTAGGCACCTCTTATTAGATAAGCTTTCATTGACGCAAACAGGATCCTGGTCTTAGAGTTCGTTGCATTCTTATATTTCTGATACAATGCAGCATACTGTATATAATCTCAAAACTTCTTTTGCCTCGCTTACAAAAGCCAGTGATCTTCAAGGTGCCCTTCCCTCTCAATTCCCGCCTTTTCCGTTCACAAACACATCACGTCATTGCTACCTAAGTAATTATACTAAATCTGCAACAAGACAACATATTTCGGATTCTGAATTATAAAAAGAATGCTCTCGTTCCTACTATCTGGTATTCTGTTCAGCTCATAGTCAAAATGCTACTCTATGTTCCTCAAAGAAATTCATCAGACATCTAACAGGTCAGCTTGTCCTACGAGTTCTAATCCTAATTATATACGAATTCCATTCTGTCTGAATAACCTCTCATGCATTCCGCGATCATATTTTCGTTTCCTCACCAGTATGCTTCATTTTCTTTCACCTACACAGGACATTATGGGTGAAAACACGTGCTTTTCATATACCTGCGTGGCTTGCCTAAAGTTTGGTTGATTTCATGGTGGACACAACTACACCAGTGGTAGAGCAAAGCAATGTATACTTCGAATATGTCGTATTCTCCATGGTCACATCAATATGGTTGCATTATGCAATCCAAGTTGTTAGTACTCCAAGGAGTCACAAGCTGCTTCTTGCATATATCTTGTAAATGTACTTCCGATGATGGATCATCCATAATTGCATGTTTTGCCATTCTCCAGTTTCGCACAACTTTCTCCTCTCCGTGAAATAGCTTTTATTCACG
The DNA here is from genome assembly GCA_944472155.2 of Trichobilharzia szidati. Classification (NCBI taxonomy): domain Eukaryota; kingdom Metazoa; phylum Platyhelminthes; class Trematoda; order Strigeidida; family Schistosomatidae; genus Trichobilharzia; species Trichobilharzia szidati. The sequence continues at coordinate 14,453,753 of OX235277.1, forward strand.
TGGGTGCATAGAACTTATCAGCATGGAGGACATTACCTGGTTGAGCATGACTATCAACAAGAACCTGAAGGAAGTTTGAGTTTGCGCTCAATCTTGGTGGTGACCTCACTGATGCGTTTGCATTACACCCTTTCAACGAAACAGTTCCGATTTCTTGTACGAAAAAGCACTTATTCAAACTTTTGAAAAGTGCTAATTGATTATATTTCGTGATCGGAAGTCATAACGTATTTGATGGCGTCTGCAGGAATGGCATGCATTTCTTACAAGCTCACCCGTGTTCACGAAATGAAAATTACTATAAATGATTGCTCAGTATGTCTCATGTCACACATATCTCCGTGGTTGCATAGGAACAATGCCAAGTTGTCAACGGAGCTCATGTCACACACTCATGTGGAGGTTGAGGCAATACATCAAATGAGTGAACTCTGACAACAAATACATGCCAGTACATAGACGCTGCGTAATATTTCAATGTGAGGTAGTGACTGGTATTTCCGGTGCAGGGCTCATCATATCTTGAAAGAAATGCGGTGAAAATCGACGGTGGTATTCGTTATTTCCTACCTTCATTGTAGCCTGTAGTTATAAAACTGCATGCAATAAATTTTATCTTGCAATTGTTGAACTACCACATTTTCAGATACACTAAAATTCTGAAGATCATCTGTGCTAAACTTAGCGTGAATAGCATTCAAATTTGTTAGGATTCTGCGGTTTATGGAGTTTAAAATAATGATAATTTCTTACATCCGCCTGGTGATTATTTGCCTTTATGCATGTTGAATATTCATAATGCAGCCTCCACCTTTACTAATTGGTGTTTGCTTTCCGAATAACGAATGTCCGTCACAGTGTCACAAAATGATTTATGCATTTGTACACTGAGGATTTATGCTTATGAACAGAAAAAATGTTATTAACCTCATCTTCTTTATATAGGACATAGTAACCGCCTGAAGCAGAGGATTATGAGTTGCGGCGTTTTATTCTTGGGCGATTTCGCAGTGTCTGTAAGTAAAAGCGTGAAGTTGAACAGTTGAAGAGGAGTTCAGACGTGAATAGATATTCAATTACATTTTTGTTGGAGTCAAGGTTGACATCAGAAAGAAGATGCACGAAGCATTTTTCAAGAAATGAACTATCGTTGTCATGGGAAGTGGTTGACTAACTGGATGCCACTAGTCATCATGAGGTGATTTATCTTACCATCACAGTTATTCACTTAATATACACAACTGGCATCAGGGAAGGCGATTTCCTTATAGTGTTGAAAACCAGGATGGAAATGGTTCGTTAGTAGCAGAAAAACCGTTGATTATAAGTTGTACTAGTATCTCGGTTGGGCGTGTAGATTCATGAAGCTGCGACATCAAGCAAGGTTAGACGAAACAAAGCATTTAGTTGGCATGAATCAACGGCGAATTCACTCATTGAAACGATTTATATGCGGTCCTTATTGTTGTTCAGCTCGAATGACTGCTTATTCTTTAGGTTCACTCCATGAGGTGTCAAGTAACGCAAACGTCTCTGCCACTTCTACATCTATAACGATGCCTATATTAAATTGATGGATGGTGACTAGCAGTGGAATCCAGGATGCACATTTCTACCTATTTGAGACTCATCAGCTAGATGTTCCTGCGTTTTTCAGTGAGTGATGATGTTCCCACCTAGGCTCGAACCTAGTGCCTGAGACTGAGCACTTCGGTCCAATCAATCGACGGGCAAATCTAAGATTCAATTAAATGCCTATATTAGCTTAATGCTGACCAGACTGATCAATTTCGAAACCTCATATTTATGATGGACATCAAAGGAATACGAATGGTGATTGGAAATTTAGAATGCTTGAAGAAATAAATCATTCACTAAAAACAGACGAAAACCGCTGCACAGGCGGCTTCGGTATTTCACCTCAAAGCATTCAACTACTTAAGAACTTTGAAAGTACTATTAACAGCTTTCGCAAAAATGTGAACCGTACATTCAGAGAACAACATTATTTTCACTGCAAGCATTTTCGCAATTTATTCCGTAAAATTGAAACTGAATACTTATCAACAATTTAGAATATCAAGATACAAAGTCACGATAAATGAGGTTGGCTTGAGCGTTGTGAATTGCGCGCTCCATAGTATGATCAATGTAGTTTTCAATTCTGAGTGAACAATAAATTAGGTAACATTTTGTTGAGTTCAACTCTATTCATAGAAACAAGAGACAAGCAAAATTACACCGTATCAAAGGATTGAGGTTGAATCCAAAGCTTTTGTAGTTAAATGAAATAGAGAATAAAGACATCTAGTCATCATGGCCATGGAAGTTTGATAACCTCTTCTTTCTTATAATAATAATAATTATAATAATTGTATATTCTCATTTTTGTGCATGAGGGACGCCAGTTTACAAGCACCATCAATTCGATAAATTACACATACGATTAGTAAGGATAGTCCGTAATGATAATATAATAAGGTACATATTTATTCCTAAAAATATAGGACACAAAAGTTATACAGGAATGGATAAGAATTATTTAAGTTACATATTTAAATTATATGATTTACGGTTAAATAACATTGTCGCTGTCATTTTATCTTTAGTTTGTGGGAAAAATCGGATAACTGCTGATTCGATGGAACACATCAAGAAATATAGGGATATTGACTTCGCATTAACAAAATAACCCAAGTATGCGTTAGATGTATTACGGATGCTTGGTAAAATAGATAAAGCTTGAAGTCAAGTCCCTCATATAACAATAAACTGCGTCTTACAATAATATATTCCTACTTTATGCACATAAGGGACTCCAGTTGACATGCATCATCAATATGATAATAATGCACACATGGAGTAAACATGTTTAGAATTTCTCACTAACACAAGATATATATGCAAGGGAAGATATTGGAATATTTACCGTAAGTACACTCTGCGTAAGTTAAAACAGTTTATATGGCATAATCCTAAGTACAATTATTGTTTGAATTTGTTGGACATGGGCGTAACAACCGAGTGTTGCGTTACATTCGACCGATATTGTGGACTACTCACAAAAGTATAAAAATGGCTTAAAAACGTTAGTTAGTTTACCGTAAACGATGTTTTAAGCAATATATTCTGCAAGAGGCTCACCACAGCAGTTATTATCCAGTTAAACATGCAGAGAAGCATTATTAATTCAGCAACCAGTGAATTTTTGATTCTTTTCGGTCTGGAACAAAAATAACTGCTAACGAGTCCATAAAAATGTCGAAAGAGGCATGCAGGAGCAGAATTTTGCTATCGAATGAGTCATTGAGATCTGAAATGCAACTGTCAGCATATTTTCGTTATTTCGTAGATATACAGCTTTATTGGGGCTGTTCTCGTAGGTTTAGTTGCGAAGCTTTCGTCGTCCTTCTAAGCAACATCTTCAGCGCCATATTTAGCACTCATTGAAATGATTTAAATTTCTGCATTCGTGATGTAATTCCGTCTCCTGGTTACTATGTTTACATGTGCATTGACCACATTCTATTGACTTGAATTTTAAACTTTTTGGTCACTTGATTTGCTTTTTATTATTTGGTATATTTCATCTATATTAACGTGTTTGTTAATCGCATTTTCGCTTGAGTACCAGGCTTCTAGGAATTCTCTGGCACTTTTCGTGGTTCCTCTGTTTAAGATTTTGACATGATCCAAAACGAATTGATGACAATAATTATCTGTATGCATTGATACTAAAGAATTTATATCATGTCTTAAACAGAGGAAACATGAAAAGTGCCAGAGAGTGCCTAGAAGCCTGGTACTCAAGCGAAAATGCGATTAACAAACACGTTAATATAGATGAAATATACCAAATAATAAAAAGTAAATCAGGTGACCAAAAAGTTTAAAATCCAAGTCAATAGAAAGTGGTCAATACACATGTAAAGATAGGAACCAGGAGACGCAATCACATCACGAATGCAGAAATTTAAATCATTTCAATTTGTGCTAAATATGGCGCTGAAGATGTTGCTTAGAAGGACGACGAGAGCTTCGCAACTAAATCAACCAGCTCGAAGACTACTTTTAATTGCAAATCATCCATCTGAAGTACAAATCTTCTATATTATTATTGGTATAGGTAGTGATTTGGATTTGTCATCATGATCAACATACCGATAAATATTCAAATACGTACTACAACTTGTTTGCCTTTCGGATTTGCTTAATTACATCTCGTAATGGGTTTGACTGCTCTGTGATTTTGACATATACTGCGGTGTCGCCGAGATGACGGGAAGTATGCATATGCTTTAAATGCATTACTTTGTTGGCTGTAATCCCCACTGAGTGTATACAACGGGAACTGTGGATTTATGTATTTCCTGGCCACTGTGGATAAAATATCGCCGCATTCCTTTTGGAAAGGAGACCAGTTGGTGGATTATAAATGATGTCCAAGTAACTTATATCCTTCCATGTGATGTTGTGGTGAGTCTCGACCTTGTTTTCTCATATTTCATTCGTATGTTGGTTGTGGTTCAGGCTTTGTATCAGGTAGACATAATTCGATCGTCTCTTATTTGTATGGGTGTTATTTTCATGACAGCTGCTTTTTTGTCTGAAATTATAGATAAAGGCAAAAGAAACAACAGGTGTAGTCTCTAAGTTCAAACATGAAAGGGGCCTATAATTTCTGAAGCTCTTACATGGGAATTAGCACTGGTGTCACTTGCAAATCCACTTAGTGTGTCATTAAGAGCTTTTTCAAAGGACACCAGTGAGCTTGCTAGTCGCATTTCCTCAGGTAGTTTGTTCCATATTTGGGCATACCTAATCATGAAAAATTTTTGCCTGGTGGCTGTTTTACATTGTTCTATAGCCACCGTACCTTGAGTGTGTCTAAGGTTATATCCAGTGTCTTCTGAAAACCGAGTACAATTAGTACGGGTATACACTATGTGGTTAAGTAGTTTATAGAAGAGTACCAGATTTAGTCGCAGTCGTCTTAACCATAATGTTTCTAGTCCTAGAATTTCACATCTGGTAGAGTAGTTTGTGCCGTTTTCGGTTCCGAGTACTTTCAGCGTGAAGTACCTCTGTACTCCTTCTACATTTAGTTTGTCTTCTATGCGTATACTACTAAATATGAATGAACAATAGTCTAGGAGTGGGCGCACACAAACCTTGTACAGTAGTATTCTGGATTCACTTCTGTAGAATTTCCTGAGTAGGAAACAAATAAGCCTGCGTGATTTCGATACTTGTTTCGAGATATGTTCAGAAAATGATAGATTGTGTGAATATGTCAGTCCTAGGTCTAGCACAGATTTGAGTCTAGGGATTTTGTGGCCCTGAATTGCTAGGTCGAGTTCTAGGTTGAGACAGCCTATGCAGAGCCAGCCACACTTTTCGACATTAAACTCAAGTCTCCAGGTGTCACACGATATATCCATTTTTGTTAGTTCTTCATGTATGGAGTTCATTGTTGTACCGATATCTGTATTTGTGCAGGTATATGTCACCTTTAAGTCATCTGCATACAGTATTGGCTTGCCTATACTAAAGCACTCACATATACTGGTTATGTATATAATGAAAAGAAGGGGTCCCAATACACTACACTGGATGACACCAATGCTAATCGGCCTAGGCCTGGAGGTCATCGAGCCAATTTTTGTTGTCTGATTTCTGTCACTGAGAAATGATTTTATCCAGTTGTGGAGGGGGTTGCGTATCCCTAGTGAGCATAGCCTGCTGACTAACAGACTATGTGGGACTCTGTCGAAGGCTTTCCTGATATCGAAATAGAGGATAATTACTAGTTCTCTCCTATCTCTGCTATAGGTGACTTCGTTGAAAAGTCTATATGGCAAGTGACGCAAGATCTTTTCTTAAGGAACCCGTGTTGTGACTGGTTGATGAGTTTGTGTTTTAGAAAGTAGTCTGACATTTGGTCTTTGATTACTTTCTCCATGATCCTTGATATGACAGGTGTTATATTGATAGGCCTATAATTACATGCACTAGTTTTGGCCCCTCCTTTATGCTTAGGTAGTATATACGTGTTTTTCCAAGTTTCAGGGTAGGTCCCAGTCACTAGTGAGAGGGTGAATATTCTAAGTAATAGTACAATGATATCCGAGCCACCGTTTTTATAAATGATAGATGGTATATCATCTATCCCACAACTACCGTTAGCTTTTAGTGTCTTTACCGCTGATGCTATATTTGCATATTAAAGTTTATTTCACCTAACTCGTAGTTATTTTTGCAGGTTATATCGAGGATTGGAGACGGATGCGCTTTGGTGTTATTGGAGAACCATTGGTTTAGGAGTTCACAAATAATCTGGGGATCATCATAAATTATACCTCCATGCTCCAAGTGGCCAACATTATTTTCTTTACCCTTGTTTAGTCGTTTTTGCAGGATCTTGCAGAGTTCCTGAGTTTTAGAGGTGCCCCCTAGGGCTTTATTTTCCTTGAGTTGTGCCTTCATTTTATGTCTCTGCTCAAGATTTTTAAATGTTTCATGTATCTGGTGTAATGCACTAAATTCTTTATATAAATAAAATTTCCTTTTCAATTTCCTTAGTTTTAATCGCGTTTTGCGGTCTATGAAAAGAGTTGGTGTCTTTAAGGCAGACTTTAAGGGTGCGATTGTATCTCTTACCGAACTGACCGTCTTGTAGAAGGTACCAAGTGTTACTTCTAAGTTATCATTGGTAAAGTATTCATCCCAGTCAGAGCTTCTCAAGAGCGTTGGTAGGAATTCCCAGTCGGCATTTCTGTAGTCCCTATATTGATAGTGAACCGGGGAATTTTTAGGTGTGTGTTTAGTTGTTAGTTGAAGAGGTAGGGTGCAGTACAGTATGTTGTGATCACTGTTGTCGAGTTTATCCCCCACCTCTATCGAGATCGGCTCTATTTTTTGGCAGAGGACTAAGTCGAGAATATTGTTATGTCGTGTTGGGAGGCGTACACACTGCTTCCATCCTCCTACATCTATAGCTTCTAGGAGCTCGTCATAGATTCAATGTTCAGTGCAGGTATCCCAGTTCACTCCGGGGAGGTTAAAATCACCACAAATTATTTTGTAGTCGAATTCCAGAGTAGGTACATGCTCTAGTATTTCTGCGATAACCGTATCAGTCATTTTAGGGCTGCTGGGAGCTCTGTATATACATCCCACTAGAATTTTATTTTCATTCGTGTGGATGCTTATCCACTTAGATTCTGGGAGTTTGTCGATAGTTAGGTTTGTGAAAGTATTGGGGTCAGTAGATTTAGAAGCATATATTAGACACCCGCCTCCTCTTTTGTCCACTCTATCATTCCTGTGGATGTCATAGTTATCAATTATCAGCTTTGTGTCAGGTATATGATTAGTTAGCCAAGTTTCAGTTACCAGTATCAGTGTTGGCCGTCTCATGTATACCAAGCTGCGAAGGGAAGTTATTTTGTTAAGGAGAGATCGAGCATTTAAGAGCATAATTTTTAGAAAACCAGTTTTGTTGGGAGGGTAATTAGTGGGTTTTCTTGTTACTATCCCTAACTCCTGGTTGCCAATGTTATGTTCCGAGGGATTCTCAGATGAGAGATTGTCAGTGTGTCTACTATTCCCTGAACAAATTGTGCTGCAAGAGGGGCTATTGTTTGCTGCAACCGAAAATAATCCTGTTGCATATATTGGTTTCTGGCCTCATTACGTGGGTATCTGGAATCATTCCTTGACATTAGATAATCTGTTTCACTATTCAGATCGTTATTTACAGGGCCGAAATAACCTGTTTCTAGGTTGTTTTGAGGGTAGTGCGTGCCAAGTCTTTCGCAGTTGTACATTTGTGGACTCATTTCGTGCATGTACATAGAAGGACCGTGATTCAATCTATACCCGTTATGCTGATGGGGATTTACGTAGCTACTACGAGGGTCCGAGTATGCATTTCCATCCATATGGTACCTAGTGGTGTCCCGTCTAGTAGCCCATGTGTTTTGATTATTTATTCTGGGTCCCGTTCTCAGGTTATATGAGCCCATAGGCATATTACAACCTCGGGTATTACGGAAATCGTGGGTCTGACCCTGTTGTTTAATCAGCTCGGCTCCTCTTGCGTGTCTGCTAGAGTATGATTTTGTGTGGATAGAGCTATTTTTGCTGTTAGTTTTGACCTCGTATAGTCTGTCATCCACAGTTTGTCTACCACCCTTAGTTCGACGAAGAGCACTTCCACCCTCGTGTTCCGTCTCCTTTATGGGACCTGCCGTAATGCGTGCATAGCTCTTTTTAAGGCTTACATGCTGCCTGTTGGGCTTGTCACAAGGGAGATATGTGGACGCCAACAAAGTAATGCATTTAAAGCATATGCACACTTCCCATAATCACGGCGACACCGCAGAATATATGAAAATCGCAGAGCAATCAAACCCAACACGCGATGTAATTAAGTAAATCCGAAAGGCAAACAAGTTGTATTCCGATTTTGAATATTCGTCCATATGTCGATCATGATGACAAATCCAAATCACTACCTATACAGCGTCAATAAATCTGGATATCTATGAAATGACGAAAATATGCTAATAGCTGCATCTCAGATCCCAATGACTCATTCGATGGCAAAATTCTGCTCCTGCATGCCTCTTTCGACATTTTTGTATGGATTGGTTCGCAGTTACTCAGGTTCCAGACCGAAAAGAATAAAAAATTCACCAGTTGCTGAATTATAATTACTTCTCTGCATGTTTAACTGGATACTAACTGCTGTGGTGAGCCTTTCGCAGTTTATATTGCTTAAAACATCGTTTACGGTAAACTGAGTGACGTTTTATAAGCCATTTTTATACTTTTGTGACTGGCCCACCATATCGACCAAATGTAACGCAACACTCAGTTGTTTCGCTCATGTTCAACAAATCCAAACAATAATTGTGCCTAGGATTATGCCATATAAACTGTTTTAACTTATGCAGAGTGTACTTACGGTCAATATTTCATTATCCTCCCTTGTATATATATTTTGTGTAAGTGAAAAATTGTAAACATTTTTACTCCATGTGTGCATTATTATCATATTGTTGATGCCTGTCAAGTGGAGTCCCTCATGTGCATAAAGTGGGAATATATTATTGTAAGACGCATTTTATTGTATTATGGGGGAATTGACTTCAAGCTTTATTTATTTTCCCAAGTATATGTAATCCATCCAACGCATACTTGGGTTTTTTTGTTAATGTGAAGTCAATATCTCTATATTTCTTGGTGTGTTCCATTTAATCACCAGTTATCCGATTTTCCCCACAAACTAAAGATAAAATGACAACAGCCATGTTATTGAACCGTAAATCATGTAATTTAAATATTTAACTTAAATAATTCTTATCCATTCCCATACAACTTGTGTGTCCTATATTTGAATGAATAAATATGTACCTTATTATATTATCATTACTAACTGTAATTACTAATTGTATGTGTAATTTATCGAATTGATGATGCCTGTAAACTGGCGTCCATCATGTAAAAAATGAGAATATACTATTATTATTATTATAGATATAAATGTGTTTTTACTTGGACAAATGTTTCGGGCGACAACTCACAGTGATGCAATTGATGTAGCAATTCGATAATTTGTAACAAATTTTATTAGAAAGGGGCCATTTAGAGTGAGTAAACGTTGCGAAATCTCCGCCACACCTTTTCTTGGAAACGACGAGGTATTCTCGAAATACCACGAAATCATTTAAAGACACTATATTGTCATCATATGAGTCATGGAGTCAGGTTTCTACCAGAGTGACAGTACTAGAATTGTGATAAATATCGTACGACACAAGGGACCGAAAATGCAGAATTTTGTTAGGCTGGAACCGGTATTTGGTACTAATGATAACATGAACAGTGGTGTGACGTAAAGGTGTACATTTCAAAACCCGTCGCAAACACCATGATGCTTTGTCTTGAATCAATTAGATATATGAACGTTTTGTGTTTTCAACCTTTTAAATAGCTCCAGGATTAGAATACATAATTTGTTAAGTAAACCGCAATAAAAAATGAAAAAATTGATGTGAAACGTACATGGAAAACGGTAGCCCAAAATATTCAAACAGAAGTAACAAGTGTTTGTGAAGAGAAACCAAAAATAAGCTCCAAAATTCAACACACACGGCATCAAATATATACAAGACCGTAAAAAATGCAACAATAATCAATGATTATTCAGCGGATTATTCGATGAAGTAAGAAATAGGGGAAAAGACTCCTAACAGAAAGCTGAAAATATTTATATTATCCACGAGATATGTATTGCCAGTGCAGATATCTTCTTCAAAATTAACCATAAATTCTATAAGTACGTGTCAGCACGAGTTAAATAAAGTCAAGCATTGAATTCAAGTGATCACGGAGGAAGAGAATGATTTAAAATGAAAGCAATCGTGTACCATTTAACAATAAGTGACATGTCGCCTGTCTTCAAAGAAAAATAAAAACAAATCTAAGTCTCAATCAAGAAAACATAATGACATTTGAAAACAAAACAAAACACAGTGAAGATATGAAGCTCATCTCCGAAGATAATGCACACACGATGCGTGAATATATTTATTGTTTTCAACATTCTCAACACTGAATTAAGAAACCTATTTTTGTTTTCTCATGCCTATTTCTATGCAAGTAAACATTTTTGTTTTCATTCAGTTGACTCTCAGTCTTTTCAATGAAGTACACGTATACATCTCCTTCTCAACATCGAGACTTTCAACAATATCCGCATGAAGCTTCCACTGAACACAATAGCAAATTTTCCATGGCTTTATCATACAAACATTTTGATACCTGAAAGCAAAACAGAGCACAGCTGACAGATCATACTCATTTCCGAAGATAATGCAAGCCTGATGAATGAATGTATTTATTGTTTTCAACATCGGAAGATTATTGACGATGAAGTAAGAAACGTGTAGTCGCATTATCCAGCTATGCACTTTTGAGAATATCAGATTCATTCTGATTTATTTCAGATTTATTTGCGACAGATTCCTAAGAAATTTTATTGCTACTCACGCTTAGATTAGGACAGGTAATCTACAGATTTTTACTGTGGTTAAAAAGGCAGTTACACAATTGCAAGATGTACATATAGGCATAGATGATTACACTGTACATCGTGCAAATAGAGACAGCAACCGTGGTGGAGGATGTCTCATATATATACATAACTCATTCGTAGTCAATAGGGTAGAAGATGAAATACTGAACGAGGTACCTGATTCACTATGGGTCGTCTTACAAGGAGATAAGTACAAGCTTCTCATAGGCTGTGTTTATCGAGCACCAACTCAACCAGAGAAACTGATGCGTTATTGGCTAAATCATTCGCACACGCCTCATCGTTTAGTACTAATTGCAAAATAATTGCAGGGGACTTCAATCTTCCAGAAGTTATTTGGTTCAGTAGTTCCGGCTCCCAACGCTTCAACGAATTACTTGCCACTATTGATTGTTATGGATTGCAGCAACACGTCCAGACACCTACTCCTGGTGACAACATGTTGGACCTTGTGTTTTGTCATGACACAATCCCAGTCTCCACCTGTGTGGGTAACAGATTTTCCAGTAGTAACCACAGAATGGTACTCTCCTCTCTGCTTTTCTCACCACTAAATACAGGAAACAAACCGGATTCTGGGAGCTTGATATGCCGTAGTTACAAACATACAGACTGGGGATTATTCCAAGACCTCATTCGACACTGTCACTGGGATAAATATTTTACCACTCACTCCCTGGAGGCTGTTGTGTCCCTATTTGACAGGAATGTTATCCTTTGTCTAGATACTGTTGCTCCGAAGAAGGTGGTGAAATTAAGTAGACCCCAAGCTGAATACATTCCGAGGGCATACTGAAATAAGTTAAGGGAGTTGAAGAAGCAGTACTATTCCACTAAGAATATGTCACTACTGCACTCAGTCCACTAGTCTCTTGAATCTATCAGGCGCCATCGCTATCGAAACGACCTCGACGAAGAATATATGGCACTTTAAAGCACCTCCAATGTTTATAACTTCACAACACTGCTTAAAAAACGAATGCATTCGACGAGGGACATCCCTTATTTACTTCACGACAAAGTTATCTACAATGTGCCTGCCAATATCTGTGAAATTTTCAGTGAGTGGTTCGCAAATTTCAGTTTAGAAACATGCATTCCTGTTGAAACCGGCCCCCTTACTAGCTCTTTCCTCGTAGGCATAGTGTTCACCAGTCAATTAATAGAACAAGCAGTTTAAAGCCCGAAACCTTCTACCAGCACGGGACCAGATGACCTTGCTTCTATAAGTTTCAAAAACAGTGAGTGTGATATACCCCTAAAACTTCCTAAATTCTTCTCAATATCTATGGGTACTGGCACTTACCCTAATGAGTGGAAAACTAGCTTCATAATTACACACTATAAATCCGGTGATAAGGCAAACGTCCGCAATTACAGACCTATAAATATAACCCAAGTTTTCTCGCGAATCAGGGAGAAAGTTGTCAAAGATCAATTGTCAGACTGTCTACTTAGGGAAGATCTTGTTACAAGGACTCAACACGGATTTCTCAAAAACAGGCCTTGCGTTACTCGCCACTTCGACTTTTGCAACTGCATTACTAGTAGTCGCGAAGCACCTAAGCCAGTTGTTGTTCTCTACTTCGCTATATCTACGGCATTTGACGTGGTATCGCACAGTATTCTCTTTGAGAAGCTGTATTCATGTGGGATTCGCAATCCATTTTTGAGCTGGTTAAAATCGTTTCGAAGCAACAGGGTACAAATAAACAAGGTTGGATCTGTATTGTCTCATCCTAGGCAGATCACAAGTAGGGTTGTGAAAGGTAGTGTCCTAGGTCCACTTTTATTTACAGTATACATAAACATCATTCGCAAATGCTTCCTCTCAGGTAAATCATCCCTATATGCTGACGAACTCAAAGTCGTTTGCTCCTGCTTCGCTCATGAATTAAGCGATATGGTATATAAAATACATCTTGAACTAAGTGGTCTCGCAACATGGTGTGCTGAATCCTGTCTAAAGTTCAACATTCACAAATGCGGCTGGATTCGTATCGGCAACAGTAACCTTGCCCCTAATCTAAACTAGCCAAGCTCAACTCAGTCGTAGATCTCGGTATCAGATACTCTGGTAACTTGACGTTCTCTGAACAAACTGATTATGCCAGACGTAAAACACGAAGGCTCCTAGGATGCATTACTCGCAATTTCTTTTGTTTTGAAACTAGCGTTTTATTATATAAAGTATGTGTCCGACCAATTTTAGAATAATGTCCGTTTATTCTCAAAGGACTCAGACAAAATGACAAGCCTAAATTAGAAGGAGTGCAACGGTAATTCACCTTAAGAACTCTTGGTTTAGAAAGTGGTCTCGAATACTGTGAGCGTTGCGACAGACTACGATTAGAACCACTCTGGAGGAGACGTCCTAAGCTTAACGTAATTTTTTACTACAAGCTTACTAATCTGCTGGTGCACTACTCCACGTCAATAATTAAAACTATCACTGTCATCAGTTACAATCTTCGAAACCATCACAACCTAGCTGCTGTAGAGCATTGTCTGACTCACATGTGGTACAACCTCTTCCTTAAAATGTTGTCAGCCATTTGGAGTAGACTACTAGCTGACGTGCGTGATGCAAACACAGTCGCAGTGTTCATCTCCTCAGTCACCAGACTGCTCAAAGATGGCAATGCACTTGTGCGTCTGACTCTTACACCCTCCTTTTCACACTACATAGATATTTTAAGTTCATTAAGCATGTTATTATTATGATTGTATCCTTTAATTCCTACAAGAACATAAGTCTCCAGCCGTGCGTCCCCATTGCGTTCTGTTCTCTGCTCGCGTCTTCACCTGGCTGCATGTCTGCCCACACGTTTTCATTTCCTCTTCACATGATCTCCTCAAAGTCACTTTCACACTGACGACCAACTCGCCGCTCACCTTTCGGGTTCCACTCGAGCAATGACTTGCCTAGTGATGTCACTTGATGGTTTCCTCACAGCATGGCCAATCCACCTCCATTTCTTCCTGCATATTTGTTGCACAATCGGTTCCCGGTTGGTTTGCTCGTTGCTAGAGATCTCTGTTGCTGATCTTTTCTAGTCATCTGATCTTGAGTATTGAGCGAAGACAATTGTTAATGAAGGTCTGTAGTTTGTTTGAGATATTCTTTATGACGCGCCAAGTCTCTGATCCGTATAGTAGCACTGACTTCACATTTGAGTTGAAAATCCGAATCTTATTTTTGATGCTGAGTGTTGTTGAACTCCACACAGACGTGAGAGTAGTGAAAGCTTGTCTTGCTTTTCCGATTCTTGCTTTAATTTCCTCGTCAGTTCCGCCTGTAGTTGAAGCGATGTTTTCAGGTAGGTAAAAGAGGTTGTTTATTTCAGGTTCCTCCCATTTATGCTGATTGTTGTCAGTTGTTGTTGCTGTTGGTGGTGTTACCCAGGAATTTTCATCACCTCTATTTTTATCTATGTTCACGTGGAGTCCTATCTTTGATGCTTCTTCTGCTAACTTGTTACTTTTCACTTGCATATCTTCCAGTTTGTGTGAAATCAGACATATATCATCGGCGAAGTCAAGATCCTCCAAGTTCTTTGTGTGAGTCCATTTTATGCCTGTTTCCTCATTGCCCACTGTTTGTCGCATTATCCAGTCTACTGCAATCAAGAAAATCATTGGCGATAGTAGGCAACCTTGTCTTACTTCTGTCCTCACTTCGAAGTGTTCCGTAAGTTTCCCATTGTGGATTACTTGGCATGCAGCATTGTCGTACAGCTGTTGGATGAGATGTATAATTGTCGGTGGCAACGCGCAGTAGCGAAGTAGTTGCCAAATCACCTCTCGATCGACGCTGTCAAAGGCCTTTTCAAAGTCGATGAAGTTGAGATAGAGAGGTAACTGCCACTCCAAGCTTTGTTCAATGATGATCCGTAATGTGGCGATCTGATCAATGCATGACTTGTTTCTCCTGAATCCAGCCTGTTCCGGTCGGAGTTTTTCATCCAGGGCATGTTTCATTCTCTCCAGTATGATGCGGCTTAGTATTTTGCTTGGAATGGAGCATAATTCCGCGCCAGTTCTTGCGTTGACTGAGATCTCCTTTCCTTGGTAGTTTCAATAAGTATCCTTTCTTCCAATCCTCGAGTACTTTGTCTTCTTTCCACACCTTCTCCAGTAGTGGAATCATCAAGCCTGCTGTCGTCTCTGGGTCCATTTTCAATGCTTCTGCTGGGATTCCATCTGGTCCTGCCGCTTTTCCAGCTTTTAGCATCTTGATTGCCTTCAGGACTTCTGATTTCGTCGGAGGGCTGGTGTTAACTGGTAGCTCTGTCTCTGTTGCTGGTATTGTTGGACGCGTTGTAGGTGGTAGTCGATTTAGGAGTCTTTTGAAGTGTTCAGCTCAGTGTTTCCTTTGCTCCACTTCTTTGGTCAGTGACTTTCCGTTGTCATCCTTCACCGGCTTGATTTGTGTCAAACTTTGCCCGATAGGTACCTAGTATTTTGGTAAAGTGTTGCGAGGTCTCTTTTGCCTGCAGCTTGTTCTGCCTCACTTGCCATGGTTTCATAATACTTTCTTTTGTCTTCTCTGGCACTCTTCTTTACTCTTTTGTTCAGTGTCTTGCAGTTTGCCTTCAAATCCTGTTTTTGTTGCTCATCGGTGCACTGGAGAAACTTTTGTTTCACCATCCCTCTCTGTTCTATCAGTCTCCAAGTGTCCGTAGTGAGCCATTGTTTGTCCTGTCTCTTCTATATGCAGGTTTGACTCCACACTGTCTTCAAGTTGTTCCAGTGCTTTTCGACGCTGACCTATTCACCAGTGTTGATTTGTGTCTCAGCTTTGTCCTTTATGCTTGCAGTGAAGATGTCTTTTGTGTCCTGATCCTTCAGTTTTTGAGTGTTGAACTTGGCTTGTGGTCTATCTGCAGCTCTTGATTCTCTGAAATCTTTTATTTGATTTGGATTGTCCCTTGTACGAGATAGTGGTCTGAGCCGATGTCTTGGTTCGCCCATCTGGTGACACCCATGTAGCGTTGTGGATATCCTTGTGTTTGTATACGCTGCCACCAACCACTAGTTAATCAAAGGCGAAGAAGTCGGTGAAGAGTTCTCCATTTTCATTCATTTCTCCGAGAGCTTCTCCACCCATGATGAGTTCCCTTCCTGTGTTGTCTGATCCCAGTTTGGCGTTCATGTCTCCCATTAGTATGGAGTGTTGTTCATGGTTGCCTGTAGTTTTTTGTTGAATTCTTCTTTGTTTTCGAGGTCTGCGTTGTTGGTCGGTGCATAGCATTGTATAATTGACACTTTCCTTCATTTGTAGTTGAATCTGGCGGTTATTATCCTGGGCGAGATCGCCTCACATTGCATCAGGACCTTCGTTGCCGTTGGTGACATCATGATAGCCACGCCCTCGATGTGCGAGTGGTTATCTTCTGGGTGACCGGAGTAGATCACTGATTCACCCGTTGACAATTTGGTGAGTCCATTCCCGTTCAATATGCTTTCACATATCCTCAGTAATTGAAATCTGTATCTTTTCATTTCGTTTGCGATCTGGGCAGCTTCGCCAATCTCGTACATGGTACGGACATTCCGTGTCCTCACACAGACTTTTTCTTTTGCCTCAAAGAGATACATCGCGCAGAAGTTTCTGCAGCAGGTTTCTTTACAGTGTGGGGTTGCTAGCCTCAAGCCTGAGAAGTGGGTTGTTATATTAATTTATAATTAAGAGAGAAGCGACCTTGTGGGTTGTGTAGTTACAACAAACTACAATTATAAATTTTCATATTATTGGGAGTACATGATAGACATTTTTACACAGGACAATAATATTAGCTCACACAGTATAAAAGTTAGCATAACGGGACTAGTTATTTAGTGAATCAAAATAATTCTAGTTACTAAACAGAATATCAATGTATATATATACATAATAATCACTCCCTAAGTACTCCACTTGCTTTCTTTTGTGTTGTTGTTGTTTGTCTTCTTTTGTCTCTCACCCGTTTAACTTCCATTTGACTTTTTGAATGAGAATGAAGAATGTGGATATGTGACCATTTACAATGACAAATGATCTGCAAACATTATTGGTCCAATATCTTACAATTCTCTCGTGAATTACGCATTGCCTTCACCAACGACGCAACCTGGATTACAGTTGTGAAATGTACCTTCATACCAATAAAAAGGTATTGATTTATAATACTTCACGATTGTAACTTACAACATAACTGATCGTGTCTGCAAAAATAGCTTGCATTTCTCGAAAACACCCGTTTATAAGAAAGTATTAACTGTCATTATTATTAGTCTACATTGAGTACAATTCACTTGTGATGTTACGATGAAAATGCTGACAGGACCATGCAAGTGTATCACTTATTTTAAATTATTACCAAATTTGGATATAAATCAGGAATAAGACTCGATGCCGTTCTCACCAAAATTATATGAGGGAATGACTTTAAGCTTTATTTTTATTCCAAGTATTTGTAATCTATCCAAAACATACTCGGGTATTTTTGTTAATGCGAAAACACTATTTCTATATTTCTTGATGTGCTCCATTGTATGACTAGTTATCATAATGTTCCTACAGACAAAATGACTGCAACCACATTATTTAACCATGAACAAAATTTATGTAATTTAAATAATTCTTATCCATGCCTGTACAATTGGTGTGTCCTACACGGGTAGGAAAAAATGTATTTTAATTAATTACTGTTATTAAATATGCCTACTAATCGTATATGTAATTTATCATATTGACGATGCCTGCAAACTGGCGTCCCTCATGTACAAAATGAGAATATATTATTATTATATCATAACTGAAGCGAAGATTGGATGCTACATTAAATATGTCGCTGAATACGTTATCGTATTCGAGGTTGGATTATGGCGGTCACTATACTAAACCTATAAGGATAAGTTTACTTCTGATAACTTTTATTTCGACCTACACCGAGTCAATAATTTGTTTAAGAATAGGGTGACTATAGTGTGTTGCACAAATGGGTTGTTTGACGTATATAAGCTTTCCACTTCCACAACCTGTTGCACTATCCACTCGAAAATGATCGTACTTATCAATCAATGAGCTATCATCCGTAAAACCACTTGCGCATCAGGATACTGTGATTATGATCAACGAAGAAATGCATATAGAAGGTAAAGTAAATAATGCTAGTCTCGCTTTCTACCTGGGAAGATATTTCCAAATATCTCCGAAGTAGAAGTGTCTCTTCCAGTTTTGGAAAACCGCAGCGAAATCCTACATTCTCTCTCAAATAACTTTGGACAGAGCAATATTCTTCAACACAGTTGTTCGATTTCATTATCCTTGTCAATGTCTTCCACTCGTGTCCTAGTAACTTTCGCGTCATTTCTCCTAGTTTCGAAGATGAAAATTCACTTCAATGAAATTTAAACATAGTCTCCACAGTAATCATGGAGGATTCCTGTCATGCTGCTAGATCCTGTGAAGAGGCTGCAATCCACAAGAAGAAAGTAGGCAGACATTTGTGCCACGACATCAGATTTGGAAGCTAAACTATTCCACAGGCAGTAAGGTCAAAGCACTGTCGCAATAGTCTTCTGTTTGAAAACTTTATCTTACTCTCCTCTCTCTTTATAACGTGGATATATTCTTGCTAATTTCTTAATAATAATAATATATATTTCCTATCAATGTAGGACACACCAGTTGTACAGGCATGGATAAGTATTATTTAAATTACATGAATTTGATTTATAGTGAAATTACATGGTTGCTGTCCTCTCTGACATCAGTTAGTGAGCACATTCTGATAGTTAGTCGTTCAATGGAGCACATGAAGAAATATAGAAATATTGTCTTCGCATTAACAAAAAAAACCCAAGTACGTGTCGGATAAATTACAAATATTTGGGAAAAAAATAGAGCTTGAAGTCAATTCCTCCATATAACTTTGTTGTGTGCGGCATCGTATCTTGTTTTATGTTCAAATTGTGTATTAATTTAAAATGAGTGATTAATTTTTATGATTTTGACATCACTTTTTGCAAGTAATACCAGATGTGAATTCAACTGAATGCAGATTAATATTGGCCAATTTCAAGCAGATTTGTTTTACTGCACTCAAGTCACCCATAGCCCGCCATTTGTCACAGCATGGTTGCTCCGTACGAATAAGTTGATAAACGCGTAGAAAGCTATATAAAAACCATTTTAGATCGTTGACAGTGCTTGTATAAGATGCTATACAGCGTCTTGTTATGGTGACATTGGATTTCATCAAGGATGCTGAGCCATTACTAGCCAAACCTTGAGGGATGATATATGAGTAAGTGACTTCAATTGTTTCTCAGCTTCAGTCGGAATGTAGATCAATGCAACTTGTACTACAAAGTAAATACAACAGAAATGTACCAGAGGACAAAGAAAAACCAGGTGGAGTCTAAAAGTTTTGATTATATTCGTTGTACATTGTAATTTGATGGACAAAAATTCGTTTCTACTGTCTTTTTATGCATTTATGGTACTAGTTTATTTATAGTCTTTAGGGAAGTAAGGGTATTTAAGCGCGTTTAGGTACTGTAGTAGACTAATAGTTGATTCGTTCTAGGGATAAATAGTTTATTTATATAGTCGGTAGAGTGAAATAGTGTGTACAGAGAGCGTTTGAAACTTAAAACTGTATTGCAGTTCCTGATATCTAGGGGCAGATTGTTCCATATTTTAGAATACATGACTGTGAAGAAGTTTTCGCGGAGTGTTGACTTAAAGGCTTTTATTGTCACTGTGCAATTTTGGTTACGCAGATCGTAAGAGCCTTCTTGCGCGAATTGTATGTCCTTAATGTCCGAGAATGATATTTTGTGTAGGACCTTATAGAAGAATACTAGGTTTATAATTAGTCGTCTTGTCCAGAGTGGGTCAAGTTGTAGAATCATGCACCGTGAAATGTAGTCTTTCTTACATTCGTAGCCTAGTAGTTTTGAGGTCAAATATCGTTGGATACTTTCAATTCTTAGCTTTTCACGTGTGTGAGTGCTGCTAATAATAAATGGACAGTATTCTAGTAGTGGCCTCACACAGGTTTTGTACAGAATGAGTATTGCTTCATTGTCGTGAAAGTTCCTGAGTATGCATCCTAAGAGCATCCTCGACTTTTGAGTCTGTGATGCCACTTGCTCAGAGAATGTTAGGTTACTCGAGTACCTCAGACCTAGGTCAACGACACTTTGGAGTTTGGTTAGGTTAGCCGATTGAAGCGTTAACTTTATGTCGATTGAGGGTGCACTGAGGCAGGTGATTGGGCTAGGTTTCGAAGTTATAAATCCGAGTTTAACTATTTGGGACCTATTTTTAAGGAATGATTTAAGCCATCCTAATAGCGGGTCACTTATTCCTGAGGATTTCAGCTTGTGCACTAGTAGTAAATGGTCGACACGGTCAAATGCCTTTGAGATGTCAAAGTAGATGACAAGTACTAGTTGTCGTCTGTCACGACTGCTGGTCACAAAGTTAAAGAAGTCTAAGTGGCATGTTAAACAAGATCTGGATTTTAGGAATCCATGTTGGTTCGGACTTATAATATTGCAACTAAGCATATGCTTCATTAGGTTTTCTTTAACTAGTCTCTCCATAATTCTAGAAGCTATAGGTGTGATATTAATTCGCCTGTAGTTACTGACGTCTGTTTTCGAGCCAGATTTGTGTTTAGGCATAATGAACGTTGTTTTCCATACATCAGGGTAAGTTTGGGTTTCTAAGGACATTGTGAATATTTTAAGTAGTAGTAAGGGAATGTCAGGGCCACCATATTTATAAAAATAGGATGATATGCCGTCAGTACCGAAACCTTTTGAGCATTTTAGGGTTCTTATAGTTTGTTTAATGTTAGTATAGTTAAATTCAATAGTGCTAATTAAGGTTGGTGTGTGTAGAGATGGAGTTTGTGCCACATTAGTAGCAGGGTGTATATTGAGTAACTGGACTGTGGGCTTAAGGTGGTTACCTGCAAAAGTTGAGTTGAATAATTCACACATGTCTGCGGAATTAGTACATAGCCTACCTTTGTCTATGAGGAGGGAAATGCTGTGATTTTTGCGATTCATTCGCTTCTTTAAGATTTCCGTGAGTGCATACACTCTAGCAGGACTGGCTACTGCGATGCGTTCTTCGTTTCTCATACGGAAATTTCGAGCTTGTGAGGTGGAACTAAGGGTGTTAAGTATTAAACCTAGTGTGCCAAAGTCGTGGTGTTTGAAGTAACTTGTTGAGAGTTTCTTCAGTTTCATACGACCCTTTGGTTTTATGAATGACTTCCTATGTGGGGACAGCTCAAGTGTTTGCAGTGGAATGACAGCATCTAAGCATGTGTTCGAGTTATGGTATAAGATGCTCAGAGCTCTCGAGAGGTCATCAGTAGTGAAGTATTCGCTCCATTCGGAGGATCTTAGCACTGATTCTACTAAGGTCCAGTTTGCCTTACTATAGTTCCTAT
Organism: Trichobilharzia szidati; assembly: GCA_944472155.2. Lineage (NCBI taxonomy): Eukaryota > Metazoa > Platyhelminthes > Trematoda > Strigeidida > Schistosomatidae > Trichobilharzia > Trichobilharzia szidati. The sequence goes on from OX235277.1 coordinate 14,475,317, forward strand.
ATAGTGCTTGTTGTGAAGTGGAGGTATGAGCTGCATTGCTATTCAGTGGAAGTGGCAGAGCACACATTACTGTTTTGTGGTCACTACCCGGAAACTTAGAACCCACTAAGATTGAGAGGGGGCTTATATCGTGACAGAATATTAAGTCTAGTACATTGTCACCTCTTGTAGGGATAGTGACAGTTTGTTTCCAGCCGAAGATGTCCAGTGTCCCTAAGAGCTTGTCGTATTTAGTTGGCCCTTTTAATAAGTCCCAGTTGATTTCGGGTAGGTTGAAGTCTCCACATATGATCTTATGCTCGTATGGAAGAGTGGATACTTGCTTCAGTACATTTATAAGTTGTGTCTCTTAATCACTAAAGGTGCCAGGTGCTCTGTAGATACATCCTATTAGTAGTGTAGCACTTTTGAAGTGTACGTTGACCCACAGGGTGTCGTGCATGTCATTGAGTTCCTTATTTTCTAGCTGTAATACAGTAAGTGTGTTCAGGAAGTACATTAGGCAGCCTTCTCCCTTACCACTCTTCCTGTCACAGCGAAAGTGTATGTACCCTTCGATGCTTATCTCTTCGTCTGATATATTGGAGTGACACCAGGATTCCGTAATAATGATTATAGGGGGTTTGTATACCAGCGTGTGTGCCCCGAGCATCGGTAGTTTGTTAAGGATAGATCTAGCATTAATAAGTATTAAGTAGAGTTGAGATTTGAAGTAGTGTTTGAAGTGTTTAAGCTCGTCAATAAGGTTCAAGTGTGGATCGGCATCCGCTGTTTCCGCGTGGCATATCAACCCTGTGTTGCAACTAGTTTGTCCACCTATGTCTGTCAAGTTACTATCCGTTTTTTTTAGTGGGTAATGGGTTTGATTATTAGATAAACTATACAATGACGTGGTTCTAGGCTTGGGTAGGTTGGAGAGTTGGGTTGAGGTTTTTATTTGGCATATGCTTGTACAGTCTTTGGGTGTGACTAATAGTTCCGTATGTACTAGCCTATGTCTGTTTTCTTCCCGATAGGGGGCCAACGTTGGTGGTATGGGTTCAGAAGGGTTAACATCCCCACCAGCTGTTTGGTTAGCGCTGACAGGGATGTGTTGGATAAAAAATCTTTGGTACCTTGTGCGACCCATGACTTCTTAATCTGCCTATTGTGTCGGGACATTCCAGGGGACCTTACATGGGTGTCGTTATATGCATAGCTGCACTGTGGTTTGTTTCGCAGAAGGCTTGTTCCGTATAATCTGCCAAAGTTAGTTTGTGTGTCCTGCTTTGTAGACCCTGAGTACCTGGTGGCTGAGCTTCGAGTGTTGTCACCTATACTACTTTGCGTGATAGCGTCACTACACCAGCTACCAGTGTGACTTGGCACAGTATGCAAGTAGGTTGTGTCGTTGTTGTCCTTGGACTCTATGTCCTTATTTTTGTTTTTAGTTTGGTTGCTAGCATGGTTTTGAATATTATTTACCTTAAAGCGTGAGATATTCTTGGGAGTCTGAATATGTTGGGAATCTTCGCAACAAGTGGCGTATTTCGGCCTGTTTTGTTACCGAGTTCCATTTGCGTTGTCACGTTTTGGTTAAGAGGGGATGTTGCCAGCTTACAAGAGGGATTGATTACCATCTTATGGCTGTCCATAGACATATCTAGATCCACCGTAGAGGGAGGAGAGGTTACTTTAGGAGTAAGACTATAGCTCACAAGTCTTTCGTTTGGTTTCTTTTTCTCTGGAGCTATTTTTACGGGATTAGAGAGAGGGGAGGCTATGAGTTCTACCGTGTTGGTGGTGTGTATATCTAATTTAGTGGCTTGAGGTGTCCTGCCATTTGGTTTATTAAGGTGATTGTAAGCACGCCTTTCAATCACTGTCTTATCTGCTACAACTTTTATCTGTTTGTAGCTTGTGTCCTGTAATAGGATACGTTGTGTGTTGGTGAATTTTCTAGCCTCTGTCTGCGTTTCGAACTGAAGGCGTATAGGACAGCAGTGATCGTGCTGACTCTTCTTCAGTCTGTGACATTTTGTTTGAGAGTTAGGCATTTTCGCCGCCCTAAGTAAGATGCTTTGAACCTTTTTCAACCCCTCATTATCCGGTATATTGTAGACAATCACACTTAGTTTAGTATCAAGTCTTTTGATAACCTCTGTTGTGATGAAGTTTATCAAGGTGTCTATCTTAGATACTGATTCTGTGTCAAGTTCGCCAGGGTTTATGGTCTTAGTCAAGATGTTCAGAGGGGCAAGTTCACAGACCTGTGATTTTATATCACCAACCTGTGTTGATAGTTCAGATAAGTTGGCCAAATTTTCTGAAAATCCTGCATTCATATCTTTTCTACACCTTATGTCCCGCATCTCAGTCTTCAGTTCTTCTACAGCCAGCTTTAGTCGTTCTATTTCTGAAGTAAGTGTTGGTGCTGGACTTGGAATCTGAAGTTTTGTGACACGTACATAGGGTGAAGTGAAGAGGTTTATGTCAGGACCAAGTGCTGAGTTTGTAGAAGCGATTCTACTGCTGTTTGTCAGCAAGTTTTCGCCCTCAGTTTCAGCCACAGTAGGTGGTAGTGAACCGGCAGCTCGACGCTTGCGGCGTATTGGCAAGCTGTGTGCCTCATTTCCATACTTTGTGGGAGTTTTGCTGCTCGTCGTTGCGAGCATATTTATACTATTGGTCATCACGTTGACAGGTGACTGAGTTCGTGGCTTTTTTGTATGACTAACCATAACTAATTAGTGAAAGAGTTATTGGTTAAATTTATGGAACTGGAGAAACACTTGTGCGAGTCTCACAGTTAAAATAGAAATATATAGCGAATCAAGCTAAAATGTAACGCAAACGTTGAACGTACCGCTATAGTGGTGTCTATTATATCAAGCCACACCCATAAAGTGTATTGGCTGCCACCCCAGCTTCCAATTACGCGGATATTTCACCGCCAGTTATCCAAGTTTGGATCGCCACTTTCGCATGGCTCATCCTCCGTTTTCTTAATTTAAGAACAATGTCGCACAAAAGGAAACTATGGAGAAGTTGGTTATTTTTTGCTTTATATAGAAGGATCAATTTTCAGGATAATTGGTTTCTATATAGTCTTTATTTTACGGTTTATTACTTTTGTCAATTTATTCTTTATTGATAAGCAATAAAATTCCATACCGTGTCCATAGAAATTTTTAGTCTGTATATCCACTCGATTTACTTTTTGTCCATATAACTGTTTTCGATTCAGCTCAGCTTCTACTTCAATCCGTACTGATCTGCGCTCAACAATAACACAACGTTATAAACGAGTAATTTCCATACGTAGGAATAGTTTAGGTCACTCAGCTAAGAAAATACGTTCATGCCCACACGTTCCGTGTAGGCCCATCAATGTCGAGGAAGTCATTGTGTCCGATTTGTTATCAGAGATATACGCAACTGCTAAACAAAATAAGTTGCATCTTATTTCTTTAGGAAACTCTGTGAAGAAATCAATGAGAATATAAACACCATTTAGCCGTTACTGCTTCTTTGTAACCCAACTCACGATACCAATCCCGAAAGTCTGCTGAAGTCTGAGCGTATGTTAGACTTTTGAGCGAATGAAGGGACTAAACGAATCACGCCTTGGTACAGCGTTCTCGCATACAATCTGCCTGATTGGACTCCTTTGCACCAAAATAAAAGTGGCATGTCCCCAAGCGTGCTGTCAGCAAACCGCCACCTAACCAGACTCAGGAAAAATTAGGAAAGTATACTTGTCCTATTCTGTTTAAACTCAGTAATCTTAATGATGCTAGGAAATTCCAGTCGTCTTACAGCCTGATTAGTTCACCTACAACTTATGGTAACGTCAAACTTGCTCATTACCTAAAGCCATGTCAAAGACGTAGCCATGGAAGTGTATCAAGTGTCGCAAATACATACATAACTGTAGAATGTTTTACAAAAGACTCTCTCGCCTTCAATTTAAGTAAACATAATGCTACAGACACTCAAGAAAACGAAATACCCTTAAAAATAAAGCTTAACCTAATAAACCCAACAGTGAAGCAACTATGATCTTGGACTTAGGTGCATCTTTAGAGTTATGCTCGCTAGACACATCATCACCATCAGCTGCTAATACCACCACCAATGTTACGCAGAAGGCTAGGCCCGAGCATGTACCATTCAATAAAACATCCCCGAGTAGCACTCAGACTAGTGTGCACACAAAACGAAGTAAAATAACCCTGCTATACAGAATACCTGTACTCAGACCCGTCACTGATAGGTTTCTCAGCAGCAAAGCAACTCCCATCCTACCATTAACGCAGAGAATCTGAATAAGTCTTCACACTACCATAAATATAACGTTAATGAAAAGAGAAGTAACCCGTCGATTCATCCAACTTCGAACTAATTTTCATCCGATAAACACAACAGACGCTATCTCTCTGGGCACCTTAAAATTAAGTCGAAACATTACAGGCAGGCATACACCTAACGCAACACAACTCTCCTAGCTATGCCTACTATAAACGAAAAGGTGATCCAGGGACCTCTACAACAAGGAACAAGCAGGTTAGACCTATTTCCTCAAGGTGACCTTCTGACTTACCATATCCTCGAAAAACACCGGATACAAACTACCCAAGATCATCGATGGACTAATATTTACGAAAATAACTTAAACACACAAAATATTAGTCATAGCTGCGATGCACGTAACTTTAATCCGGCATACTATTCACAAGAAATACCTACCTCCCCTTCATCCAATCTAAATTTTCTCAGCCAACACGAAATTTCAGCCTCGAAATTTATGCAAACAGCACACATAATGTCAAGCCACTTATCACGGGAAGGGAGAGCGATGCATTTCATTTACGGTATTATGAACACCTCACACTCGCCAAAGTAACCAACGATAGCATCTCTCTCTGTGCTGATACTGGTGTAGTGCACTTTTCCAGCACTGCCAGTAAGTTGCCACCATCTGAGTTAGCATTCACCAAACAATCTACTCCGAACTCTATTAACCTTGAGGATAGAGGTTTTAAAGATATATGCGATCTCACCATCATCCCTAACTATCTGTCTCATTCTGTCTAAAGTCGAATGTTTTCAATGTGCTACATATATTTGCTGTTGCGAATGAGACGTTCATACTCTAATGCACACAGCAACACACATTTTGTGTAAAAAACGATATCTATCATTCCTAATGAAGAAATATGTAAAACTGTTCCACAGGTGCAATATCTTTCCTATATTTGTGCATTTCGACGGCACAGATGTGTGCAGTCTTCATCACTATACATAATTTGTGCATATTCACTTAATTTAGTACAATGTGACAACTATGTTTCCTCATTCTAGCCTCACTTCAAGCATCTGTCGACATATTTTGTAGATTGTCAACAGGCACAGAGTTAGAGGCTGGCAAGTTTGGATATTATATCTGGAGCTCACATATCATTTTAGAGATTGTTCCTTCAAATTAACTTCATTACTGGAAAGTGTAGTGTCCTGAACAATAAGCTTGTACAGTTCTTGTCAGACATTACAAATGGACATACTGTACACAACTTTTGTTCAGGGTGTAGTGGACCTAGCAACTAAGTGTGCCTATACACGCAATTAAAAAGGACAGAAAAAATATTAACAAATACGTATATATAAGATATTCAGTTCACTTAAGTTAGTATACACAAAAATACTGAAGTTATTTGAAAGAAAACTGTAATAGTAACAAAATACTCAAAATAAAGACTTACAAAATAATAGGGATGAAATTGTCCTTTCCTTGATTATGCAAAATCCTCAACTACCGTAGAGATGTCAACCGTCGGATCTCCTCCGCGTAGAGAAAAGCAGTTTGGAGCAAAATATTCTAATGTGGATGTGTCGATCAGTGCGAGACAGAGTTGGTCGGCAGATGTAATGAGCGAGCAGCTGGAGAGAGAGAAACAGATTCGTTCGTTGCACGCGGTCCAAGGTTGAGTCCTTTCCATTCTCAAATAACAACCACGATTTTCATTGGATTCCTTATTTTTCGAAGAACATATAATTTGATATGTTTTTCGTCCGCCATATGGCTCCTTCTCTTAGAAGTCCGGAGGCACTGCTACTGACGATATGCAGTACAATTAAGAGAAGAAAAATAATTAAAGTGATACATAACACTATGGGAATACGCAAATTAGTGGAAAAGATTGTTTTATTTTACGCTTTTGTGAATAGTTCGACATCAACTTCTGAACTGGAAGCGGGTGGTAGTCCAATGGATACATATTATGGAGAGTGAACACGCACACAAACCACAACAAAATTCTTTAAATAAACACAGGTGCGTATACGTCAGCTCTGTAGGCATGACAAATGGATGAACAAACTGGTGGAAGAGATCAATGTTAATTGGAACGATGGCGTCAAACTGAATGACACTAAGAATAGTAATAATGAATATAACGTCCGTGTGCGTCGGTGGCACAGTGGTTAGGACTCTCGCAGACCATGCACATGGTCCGGGGTTCGATCCCCTGCCGGCGCACACCCGATATCTATGGTCGGCCTGAATTTGGGCTACCGATATCCATGCTGAAAATTCCACACTTGTACTGAAAATACGGTGTGGACACAAGCTGTAAATCAAAAAAATCAAACGGTGACCAATATAGTAGTAATTATGGGAGAATAGTTGTGAATGCATATATACACATACACAGTACTGAGGTAAAAAATGGCGATACTTCGGGAGAAAAATGATATCGTACCTGACACAAATAAACGACGTTAATCAATAATTAACAACAATAATCAACATGAGGGGGTAATAATGTATATGTAAAAAATTGTTACAACCTTGAAAGTATTAAACAGTAAAGTGTACAAAACGGGCAGGTTTATTAACCTGCCTGCCACTACGAGTAAAGCAAGGGGGAGGTAGTATTATTGGCACCTCTGGAGCTATGGCGGTTTCTTGTTTGTCTGCTGAAGTCGCTGTTGTCATGGCATCGCCATCTGTGTAAGCAGGTTTGAGTCTATCCACGGAGATCATCAGCTTTTTACCTTCTTTGTTCACAGTGAAATATTTCTCCGCATGATGAAGCACCTGGAATGGGACTTCATATGGAGGTTGTAGCACTTTCTTGACATTATCGATGCGTATAAATTTACAGGTTTGTAGATGTCTACTTACGTTTTCTCTGTGAGCAAATTGTCTCGGAGCTATTGGTTGAAGTTGCAACATTCGTCTGGTCATTTGATCAGAAAACACAGAAATATTCACATCTCGAGAGTTATGAGAGGCTACTAGCTCTCCTAGCAGTGTTAAATTAGTGTCGTAAACTAGTTGTGTGGGTATACAACCAAGGTCCTCATTAACAGTTGATCGGATGCTGAGCAAAATCAAAGGTAAATGGTCACTCCAGTGGGATGAATCTGATTGCGCCATCAAGGAGCTTCTTAACTGTCTGTGAAACCTTTCTACTAGGCCATTCGCTGCTGGATGACATGCAGTGGTGAGGATATGCTGCACATATGAACATATGTGAACTCGCGAAATAATGTCGATTGGAACTGAGCTCCTCTATCTGACGTAACTGTAGATAGAACACTATAATTTGATATGTTTTTCGGCAGCCACAAGGGAAACATCTCATCCTCGTCCAAAGACAAGTCTACAACTGGAATAAACAATCCCTAACAGTAGACACGAAACCAATAGTGAAACGGATCTGTGGTTAAAGTTACAAGGTCGGAGAAAAGCACTATGACCACACATTTTTATAAATCCTTATCTGGATTCCTGTAACATACAAACTCAACATTTTTTCACTGAAGCTGATTTTGATTTTCGTATATCTTACCGTTATCTCGAAATCTCTTAAAATTATCAGTAGGAGAAAGAAATAAATTCCATTCGCTTTCACCGAAGCAATATTTGTGAAACGCTCGTAATCAGGTTTATATGATCAGCGCCCTCGCGGTACGTTCGAATTTGGTGACACTTTTGCACTTGTTTTCGCTGATATTCATTTTTCAGTACTGCTATATTATCAAAAATAATAATGGCTAAAACTCTGACAAGCGTATTCTTAGGAACTCTAGTAATCTAGAAAATAGCTTGAGCCTATCTAGTAACGTATTATCATCCCTAAAATCAGCTATAATCAGTAGTTCACCCAATACAAACAGTTTCAACATAAAGCTAACCAGTGTAATACATGTGGAAGATATCCTGACAGCAAGGGCAGAGATTACTAACTCAGTCTGCATCATAAACGACATGCAGCTACAAATAAATGACCTTAGGACGAAACTAAATCTACTTGACCCGGTACCAGAAACAATCTTCCATCTAAAAAAAGAACTGGGAGATCTCACTTTCCTGAGACTGTTTAAATTGAAGACTAAGCCAACCGATGCTGAAATGAAACATGCTAAGGAGCTAGAGAACGCTATGGACTATCTATCGAGCGAAGTTGTTAAGAGACTTACTTCTAAACAGAACGCCACAGTGTACAACATACCTGACAATGAGTCCATAAAGTCGGTTCAGCACTCCTTGTTAAGGGCTGCAAACCTCTTAAGTACACCCTCTCAGTGTATCAGACTAAATAAAAAAGAGTTAAACCGCACATGTCCCATACTTTTCAGGTTTGACAGTTGTATAATAGCCGAACAATTTAGGAAATCTGGAGATACTTTGGCCTCCACTACGAAATTCAAAAATGTTAAGATAGTCTGGGACAAAACCCCAACCAACGACAGGTAGCTAAAAATACCTTAGATACGAAGACGATTATACCACAAATCATGAATAGCATCAGTGCAGAAGTGTTGAAGAACACTGAAGCACAAAGTGACACTTGCATTGTACTAGGTGAACAAACGACACGCGGAGGTGAATGGAAACCTATAAAGGGCAGTAACACTGGAATGGGTCTCGAAGTTCGTGAGAACACCCCTAGGAAAGCTACCGACCCGGCACATGAGGTAGACATAGATGCTCCCGCTACAGATAACCTAAAAATGTCGGCAGATAACACTGCACCCAGAGCCAAGCAAGGTAATCTCCCTGTAAAAGCTGAAAAGAAGTCCCCTAAAACAAGGGTCTCTCCACAGGCGTCCACATATCTCCCTTGTGACAAGCCCAACAAGGATCATGTAAGCCTAAAAAAGAGCTATGTACGCATTACGGCAGGTCCCATAAAGAAGACGGAACACGAGAATGGAGGTGCTCTTCGTCGGAGTAAGAGTAGTAGACAAACTGTGGATGACAGACTACACGAGATGAAAGCTAACAGCAAAAATAGCTCTATCCACACAAAATCATACTCTAGCAGACACGCAAGGGGAGCCGAGCTGTTGAAACAGCAGAGTGAGACTCACAATTTCCGTAATAGCCTAGGTTGTAATATGCCTATAGGCTCATATAACCTGAGAACGGGACCCAGTTTATTTATTTATTTATTTATTTAAACGCATTAAAACTTGGTACACACAATAATAATAAAACAACATAGATGAAAAAAAGGAAGACAGGAAAAGAAAAATATATATAAGTAGAGAACGAATAATGAACTTCATCTGGAAGGAAAACACTCATTCTTAACAGGTTCAAACAGTGTTCGTTAACTATCATCAGGAAGGGAAGAAAGAAGGAAATCGCAACACATTCGCCATTGATTACGATTCTTGGCCATATCCGATAACGTTTCGAGCCATCGATTTGAGCTATCTCTCAGACCCCAACCAGGGAGTCGTGACACACCAACCGATGCTAATCTAACACGAATATCCTTCATCCCACGACGCCACGTCATGGACTGACCATCCCTCCGCCTTTTCATCCCTTCCCAGGGCTAGCGAACAGAGACCTCTGGGATGACATTCGTAGCACATGCCCAAGCCACCGGAGCCGGTGTTTCCAGATGACGACACTCAATGAATGGTGATCTCCACTGTGTTCAAACACACGCCGCCGAACCTCAGAATTACTCACGCGATGATGCCATCGAACGCAAGCAATCCTGCGGAGACAGCGGTGATCGAACACGCAGAGTCGCCTCACATCCTCAGCTCGGAGAGGCCAGGTTTCACAGGCGTAGAGCAGCGCAGCCCGCACCGAAGCATTGTATACCCGACCTTTGACAGCCAGGCTAACGTCGCGACGGCGCCAGAGGTGGCTCAAATTGATGTATGCCACCCTAGCTTTCATTATACGGTTGGAAATCTCATCCGTCACCCCTCCGCCAGCACTCACACAACTACCCAGATACACAAACTTATCGACAACTTCAAGCGGTTCACCCGCAACAGTGAGTCCAGGTACAGGCTCCTGCCAATCTTGTAACAGTACTTTGCACTTAGACGGCGCAAAGCACATACCATACTTACAGACACTGATCGCCAACTGATTGAGTGCGATTTGGGCAGCCTGCATGCTATCGCACAGTAAGACGATATCGTCTGCATACTCGAGGTCGAAAAGTCTATCTCCAGGTAGCAGATCTACACCACCTTCACGCACATCCTTCAGAGCTGACTCCAGAATGTCATCGATGGCAAAGTTAAAGAGAAATGGTGAGATTGGGCAACCCTGTCTAACCCCACTGTTGGTTGGGAACAGTGGTGATAGTTGGTTGTATGCCCTCACTCTACCTGAGGTGTTTCTGTATAGGGCTTTCAAGATGTTAACAAATTTCTCAGGTACATCTCTCTCTAACAGACAGTTCCAGAGCACAGTTCTGTCCAACGAATCGAAGGCAGCCCTAATATCAAGAAACACAACGATCGTTGGCCTGCAATACGTGTGGCGGTGTTCCAACAACTGACGAAGGGTGAACACATGATCAATGCATCCACGACCTGAACGAAACCCAGCCTGCTCTTCGCGAATCAATCCTTCGCGTATTTTGCACAGTCTGCGAAGCATGACAGCAGCCAATGTTTTAGACGCAACTGGTAACAGACTGATACCCCTATGGTTGTCACAGGAATTACGTCGACCCTTTTTAAAGATGGGGACGATAATGGCTTCGTTCCACATTGATGGTACGCTCTCTGTCTCCCACACCCTCCTGAACAACCCAGTTAGAGCCATTATGAGAGTCTCGCCACCATCTTTAAAAAGAGCCGGGGGTAATTTGTCTGGGCCGGGCGCCTTATGGCGTTTCAGAACTTGGAGTTCCTTACGGACCTCCGCTTCGGTGGGTGGGTCGGTACTAACCGACCAAGGAGCACCCGGGCTAATGATAGTAGACAATGAAGCTGGTGGCCAGCTGAACTGCTTCCCGAAGTGCTCTGCCCAGCGTTCCAGGCGTCTCTTCAGGCTGGTAATTGGAGTGCCATCTGCCTCACAGACCGTCTCGCTGACACCTTGTTTCTTGCTGCCGGTGGCTCGTATGAGTTGGAACAGCTTCCGACTGTTGCCAGATGCAGCAGCTGACTCCATCTCATACGCACGTTCTGACCACCAGGCTTCGCGGTCCTTACGTAAACACTGTCTAATCTTGCGCGTGAGCGCCTTTCGCTGATTGTTGTATTCACTGCCAGCCGGAATGGACCGGCGTTCATCCATGAGTTGCAAGGAACTCGCAGAAACCCAGTGGTTGTTAGCGGAGCATTCTTTCAAGCCGCAAGCGGCTACACTCGCCTTTTGCATGGCACCTTGCACATGAAGCCAGTGTTCATCTATACTACTTGGGGGGTTGCTGGCAAGCATTGTTTTCAACTCGTTCTGATATTTCAAAGAAGTAGCAGGTGCTACTAGTTTGCTCACATCAACGCTTAGACGACGGTTTTTACGAACCCCACCAAATCGCAAGACGAACTTGGCACACACTAACGCATGATCGGAGTCCAGGCATGTGCTCCAGAAGGAGCGACAGTCTTGTATGCATCCTCGCCATCGGAAACTGACCGCAATATGATCAATCTGAGTCCAAGCTTGCTTCGCAGAGGGAGGACGCCAGGTAGCGCTACGGCGATGGCTGTGCCGGAAGTTGGTGCTGGCTAGAAATAGGTTGTGATCCGCGCAAAGCTGCAGAAGACGGTCCCCATTATCTGACCTGCGACCATGTAGTCCCCACTGACCACCTAGACGACTCTCCTCTGAGCTTAGACGCCCGACCTGTGCGTTCAAGTCCCCAGCTAGCACTACGATATCCCTCCGACCCGCCTGTTTCAACAGATCGCTCAGTTGGTAGTAAAACTCATCCTTCATTGCATCCGGGCTGCAATCCGTCGGTGCATAGGCAGAGACAACAAATAGACACCGCCTATCTGGCCTACTACTCCTTACTTTCGTATAACCTTCCAGCCTCACAGCACATAAACGACTGTTAGTGGGAATCCAGTCGAGCAGTGCAGCTTCGGCTCTAGCGCTCAGTGCGACACCGACACCGGCTACGCCGGATGCTGATGCCACAGGGTCCCCGGATAAGCGCAGGTGGTACGTACTACTAGAACTTCCAGATGGAGAGGACAGTCGAAGCACTTCACTGGGATCTTGAATGCGGGTCTCTGAAATGCAGCAGACATCGATAGCGAGGCTTTCCAAAGTTCTTGCCAACCCTGCCTGTTGTCCGATTTGCATCAGCGTCCGAACATTGTAGGTAGCCAGCTTGAACGCAGCACGCGGTTTCAGGATATCTGTGTTAGAAGTCACATTGGGGACAGCCATTTTGAGGACTACTCACTAACATCTCGAAACGACACAGATAGGCTAGGAATCCAAACAAAGGCGAAAGGCTGTCGAAGGTTAAGAAGTCAAGGTTAGGAAAGGTAAAATACAGGAAACTAAGTATAAAAATAAAAGTAAGGTTGGAAAGAGATATATCAACTGGGACATCATTACTGCTTGAGAGCATTGTTAAGAGCGCGCGATGAGTTTCACTGATAGTTTGTTGCTTCATTTAATTAATTGTGTGAGGGCTGAGATACTGCCCGGGCGCCCAAACCGAAGCAGGTGGTTTTCTTAAGGGACCACCCCCCGAGCCTTTGACTTGGAGTCTAATCCGCAAGGCAGCGGAGCAGCGTCAGGTGCTGCGTTCCCATGGTTGCCGGTGACCCATATGGGTTCGTACGCCATTTGATCCTATTGGATTCTGGAGCCCATGTACCCCATGGTAACTGCTTTTAGTCTAACCGCTATCCAAACAACCTTCCTGGCATGGTAGGACCTGCAGGGACATGAGTCCCAGCCAGTTTAGCTTGTTGGGTCACTGCGGCATTCAAGCCCGACCACCACGGCAAGGTAGCAGTTATCGGCCGGGACCCAGAATAAATAATGAAAACACATGGGCTACTAGACGGGACATCACTAGTTACTATATGAACGGAAATGCATACTTGAACCCTCGTAGTAGTTAGGTAAAGCCCCATCGACATAACGGGTATAGATTGAATCACGGTCCTTCTATGTACATGCACGAAATGAGTCCACAAATGTACAACTGCGAAAGACTTGGCACGCACTACCCTCAGAACCACCTAGAAACAAGTTATTTAGGCCCCGTAAATAACAATCTGAATAGTGAAACAGGTTATCTAATTTCGAGGAATGATTCCAGATACCCACGTAATGAGGCCAGAAACCAATATATGCAACAGGATTATTTTTGGCTGCAGCAAACAAGAGCCCCTCTTGCAGCACAGTTTGTTCAGGAAATAGTAGACACACTGACAATCTCTCATCTGAGAATCCCTCGGAACATAACATAGGCAACCAGGAGTTAGGGCTAGTAACAAGAAAACCCACTAATTACACTGGTTTTCCGAAAATTATGCTCTTAAATGCTCGATCTCTCCTTAACAAAATAACTTCCCTTCGCAGCTTGGTATACATGGAACGGTCAACACCGATACTGGTAACTGAAACTTGGCTAACTAATCATATACCTGACACAAAGCTGATAATTGATAACTATGACATCCACAGGAATGATAGAGTGGACAAAAGAGGAGGCGGGTGTCTAATATATGCTTCTAAATCTACTGACCCCAATACTTTCACAAACCTAACTATCGACAAACTCCCAGAATCTAAGTGGATAAGCATCCACACGAATGAAAATAAAATTCTAGTGGGATGTATATACAGAGCTCCCAGCAGCCCTAAAATGACTGATACGGTTATCGCAGAAATACTAGAGCATGTACCTACTCTGGAATTCGACTACAAAATAATTTGTGGTGATTTTAACCTCCCCGGAGTGAACTGGGATACCTGCACTGAACATTGAATCTATGACGAGCTCCTAGAAGCTATAGATGTAGGAGGATGTAAGCAGTGTGTACGCCTCCCAACACGACATAACAATATTCTCGACTTAGTCCTCTGCCAAAAAATAGAGCCGATCTCGATAGAGGTGGGGGATAAACTCGACAACAGTGATCACAACATACTGTACTGCACCCTACCTCTTCAACTAACAACTAAACACACACCTAAAAATTCCCCGGTTCACTATCAATATAGGGACTACAGAAATGCCGACTGGGAATTCCTACCAACGCTCTTGAGAAGCTCTGACTGGGATGAATACTTTACCAATGATAACTTAGAAGTAACACTTGGTACCTTCTACAAGACGGTCAGTTCGGTAAGAGATACAATCGCACCCTTAAAGTCTGCCTTAAGGACACCAACTCTTTTCATAGACCGCAAAACGCGATTAAAACTAAGGAAATTGAAAAGGAAATTTTATTTATATAAAGAATTTAGTGCACTACACCAGATACATGAAACATTTAAAAATCTTGAGCAGAGACATAAAATGAAGGCACAACTCAAGGAAAATAAAGCCCTAGGGGGCACCTCT